>CM065466.1:9264904-9453527 GCA_032872475.1 Leptopilina myrica (nomen nudum)
ATTATGACATTCCAGGGGCAATTATAAGCAACACGAGATTTTAATGAATGAAATCTTTATATTGAAATATATTTAAATTTGATGCTTTGGAGAAATACTATTTGATAGTTCTACTACAGAGGACATTAAAAATATTATTACTTATAATTCCTTGACAGAACTCAGAAAAAAGTTTATGAAATTTCCAAAATCAGGTTCAATGTTTCTAAAGTTTGTAAATGTTTTCATAGAAGTAAAATTGCAAATTTATTGTATATTTAAAAAATGTTTTATTATTATTCTTTATAGTATTCTAGAATATCTAGAAAAGGATTCTTCATAAACCGAAAATTATTGAACAGGAAAATTTGATTCTATTTGTATAAAATAAACAAAGTTAGCCGTTGAGTCCTTGCAAATCCAAAAGTTAGATATTTTTTTTTTAATTTTAGTTACTTTTGACAGAAACTGAATATTTTTACCTTTTAAATACATTTTTCAAACAAAAAGTAATTCTAGTCGGTACAAAAGCAAATTTAATAAAAGAAGCTATTTTTTGAAAAATTCAAACGATGCAAGTTTTGCAATGTTGAAAATAACGATTAATTTTATAAATTCAAATAAAATGTCTTTTATGTAGGTCAATCGATTCGTTTGGATGCAAGGAATTCAAATATGTAAAGCATTTATTAATATTTCTAATAACAAAAATAATAATAATAAAACAAGTGAAATTGGAAAAAATTTTTTAATTAAATTTTAGTTTCCATTGTGATGAATTTAATGTTTTTTCCAAAGATTCTTTTTTATAGTAAACAAATATTTATTAATTAAATTTTTTTAATAAAATACAAGTAATAATAAGTGTAATCTAATTAAAATACATTGAATATATTAAACAATTTTTTTTTAAAGCCAATAAGACTATTTTTTAGATGTTCATTCTTCAGATATTTGAGACTGTACTGAATTTTTAAAGGTTTTATGTTGAAAGTAGAGGACTCGGTAGGGCCATGTGTTTAATAGTGGCAAAGTCAAATTTTTGAGGGATGTGCAGTATTTAAAATTGGTGCCATGTGTTTTGAGAAGGGAAAGGTGAATTTTTTTTTTGAAGAACACTGGAATTCGAAGGGAACGTTGGACGGCACGAAAAATATGGAAGATTAGGTATTAACCTTTCCTTTGGACGTGGCCATAAATTAAAGATGACATGCGAAAATGAAATTCCAAAAAGAGTGGCTATATGCCTTAGGAATAAAAGTGAAGTCCGTAACAATTGAAAAACGAAAAAATTATGAATTAAAAGGTATTTAATACTTTAATTATAAATTTAAATTTCTTGGCAACAATTAATAAAGCTATTAGGAACTAATAATAAAAAAAATTAACCCTTTATTAGAAAATAAAGGATTACTTTTTTCAAAATTTGGGCTTTATCTATTAGTAGATTAAATCCAAGCAAACCAATGAAATAAAGTATTAAAACTTTTTGAGATTGAAACGATGTTGTTTTTAATCTTTTAGTGTTTAGTTTGAGTTTCATTTTTAAGTGTACACATAAAGATGAAGCTAAAACTAGCACCCACTTAATTTTGAAAATTATAATTTTTTTGTTTAAAACCAAAATAATGTTTTGAAGCATTAAGTGGATGCTTATAACTAGATGAAAGTTGCAGCTTCATAAAAAATATTTACATTTAAAATTTAATTTCCGAAATTAAGTGTGTGCTGATAACAAGGTGCTATAATTTCAGCTTCAAGGCATAAAGAAAGTCTCTTTAAATTTTTTTCTAAAACAGCATGCAGACCTTAGGGGGTATTTTTAATACCTAGATGGAATTTGCTGGTGGAAAAGTGTACTCTCGAATCTCTTACACTTGTTAAAGTTGTATAAGTTTTAGTACATAAAATACTATTCTACGGATACGCACAAAATGACCCCAAAACCCCCAAGTTACAAAATTCATGCAAATTCTAAATGTTTTTAAATTTGTGCCCGCCATATTTGTAATCAGCTTTTTTGTATTTGCTGAAAATGTTACGGACAGTTTACTACAAGGAAAACATTGTTTCGTGTTGTTTTCTGAAATTCTAACGAACATATCTTCTCATTAAAGATAACAATTTTTGAAACCACAAATTTTTAGGGAATTTTATAAGCTTTTAAATGTATATTATGATCTTTGCATTTAAAATAATAAATAAAGGGATTAGGGTTAAAATCCAACAAGAAAGCGGTTTTTTGCTGTTTTTATGGATCATTAAATTAGTATTCTTTTTTGCATCATAATTGTACAAGTATTGTCTAAAGTAAACGTACAAACATTTTGAGCATAAATTTTATCTGTGGGGTGCTTTTGGATGTATCTGGAACAATTAACCTGCAAAAAATTACGAGAAATTGAGTTTTCTTTTAATTCCTTCCGCATAGAAGATATTCATTTTTGGCTCAAATTATTCAATTTTAGCACTAGAATGAGAATTGAGAAGAAAATTGAGATGTACGAGCACTTTTGGGTTGAACTTAATCCAAGAGCACCGTACGTGTGTTTTTTTGGAAAAAAGTATTTATAACTTTTTAATAATTTGGTATAAACAAATTTTCATAGCAGAATCTCGAAGAGAAGGAAATCCTACGTTAATTAAAAATGATAAGTGCCAATTTTTTTGTATGCATTTTTATAAAAAACGAAATCATCAAGTCAATTGAAAGTTTTCATTTGTTTGGGCCTTAAGAAGTTATAAGACTTTTCCAGAGTATATTTTTAATTTATAAGATTTAGAAACGTTTTTTCGTGAAATAAATTCTTTATAGAATTTACTGAGAAGCAATATTTCGAATGTTTTGTAACTGTTACGTGCTTTAGTGATTTTTTTTCTACATACTGCAAAAAATATATAGCTTGACTTTCCTCCTCCACCCCTTGAAATATGACATAATGTATAGACGATCCTTTAACTGAGTAAATTTCTTTATTTTAATGTAATTTTCTGACTTTAACTCTATTTGATTCAATTAGGTGCATTAATTACATTTTTTAATCATCCGAGTGGAATTTAATAAATACTTATAAGCAAAGAAACAAACCAACTTTTTACTAATGATTAGTTGTTTTTTTTTTAAATTCAGATTTAGACGCAGATTAAATTATGAATATTTAACTTTCTTTTATACATTTATTATCATTATTAATCTATTTAGTTATTATTACGATAAATGAATGTCGCTAAATGCTTAATTGAATTATCAAAGCATGATCAAATCACTGATAATAATTTGATATTCAGCAAGCGTTCTTATAGCTTAGTGATAAAATACTAGTCGAACTCCGTAAGTGGGAGGTTCGAATCCCCGCATGCGTTAAATTTTATTTATTTCCTATATTTAAGTTTATTTCGAGTCTTCTGTACTTGTATGTTTATAAATATGAAATTTCCTGACAGAATAATATATTTATATATATCGTCATTATTTTCAAAATTTCAAAAAATATTTTAGTATCACAATAACTATTATAAATTTTATAAACTGTACATGTTAAATTTCTTAAAAAAATGACTGTTTATTATTTTTAATGAATTATTTTTTAATTAATAAAAATAGTGTTTTTAAAACTGTATTACTAAAAATAAGAAACTTTTAATTAAATAAATTTTTTCATCACAAATATTAGTTTTAGTTTTCTTTTACTCGATATGACGACCCAATAATCTTGAAAGTAGGTCAGAAAATTGTTTGCTCCTTATATGAGAATAATTTTTTTTTTTGTTTTTTATGAGAAGATTGATGAAATTTAATATCTTGGACTGAAATTTTGTTGAAAAAAAAAATTTATCTCATTTATAAAAAGTATTTTTATTTATAAATAACAAATTTCAAAAAAAATTGTGAAATTTATTTTTATTACAAAGTTTTGACAATTTTATTATTAAAGAAGTATCCGACAAAGAATTTCATAATTTCGTATATTTCACATGAAAAAGTTAAATTAAATTTAAAATTCTATGTAGTGGAAGCTTGAAGAATTTAATTTTCAACAATTTAAATAATTAAAAGTTGCATTTGAAGGAAAATTACAATTTTCTATAGTAAAAAGTTTGTTTTAGAAACACTTGAGTTAACATAACCTAAAGTTTCAACAAATATTTCTTATTGACATAAGATTGTAATTTTTATTCAAAAGCAACATTTAATTGTTTAAAATGTTACAAATTATATTCAACACACTTTCACAACAAAAACGAATTTAAAATACAATTTATCTTTTTCATTTAAAATACGAAATAATTACATTGGACTAACTTTTGTTTCGACTGTATGTTAAATTTCTCCTTAATCTAGGCAAGAAAACTAAAAAAAATCGACTATTTAAAAGTTAATTAATTTTCACTTTTAATTTAAAACAAAAATAACAAAAAAATTGTTTAAAAAAACCTACAATTTTTGTAAAATTTACTAAAAATTCACCCCCCCCCCCTCCTACTAAAAGTAATCTTTACATTTTTAACGTTTAAATGAACAAAATATTGTTAGTAATTTAATTTTTATTTTTTTTGTTAAATGTTCTTCATTAAAATTATTTTTATAAATTACCGATAGGAATAAAAATGAAGAACAAATTTTACACTTATAATCTTTACAAAAAATTTGTTTAATAGTTACAAAATAATATTATTATTGCAATGAATAATACTTATTATTATTTATTTTTATTATTCTTTTAACTTGGAGAAGAAATAAATAAATCGCGTTTGTTTAAACATTATGAAAATAAAAGTATTGCACAAACTCGAATTGATTTGAATGTCACTTTTAAACAAATTTTCCTTTTAAATTATTGCCTTACAGTTTTTTGTTTTTACAAAATATTGAAGTTTTGCGAATTTTAGAAAAGTTAACCTTTGAAACAAAAAGAGAGCTTTTTTTTAACTTTACGACTGAATATTGAAGAAAAAACTATTGAATTAAAAAACATTACATTATAATCTAAAAATGATAAAAAAATATAGTTTGCAAAAAAGTACTTAAAAATAGGTAGATTACACACGAAACGCCAAGTCAGAAGTTAAAATAGTTATAAAACACGTGCTACACTGTAATTGGAACATGTTTAAAAACTTAACTTTTTTATTAATAAACAAATTTTCAAATTATAAATTATTTATAAATAATGTAACTATTCAATTGTAAATTGTAAAAGTAGCAAAAAGTAGTTGAAAAAATCTGAATATAGAAAGATAAAAACAATAACAAAAAACACGTGATTAAAAGTTATTAGCATGGAGCAGAGAGGTGAAACTCGTTAAAGAGGAACAGTGGAAAAAGGGCTAGAAACACTAGAAGGTAAAGGAAAAACGAGAAAAGATCCAGTAAAAGGAAACAAGTTTGAGGGGTGTGTAGCGGTTATAAAGTTTGGTGAGACAAAAAGGGGCGCTGAAGAGTGAAGGGAGCATTCGGTGGGGATGACTGAAACACAAGGAGTGGGATTAGTGGGAGTCGACGAACGAGAGACACCGAGAGAACTAGCCTGTGTTTTCACCACACATAACCTCTAAAGAAAAAAAAAAGACGATCACCCGAGAAAAAAAATGCTTCCACAAAAAAAAAATAAAAACTCACCTTTATCAATATGAGCTTCTAAAATTTGTACCTCGTCGTCGAGGTTTCTGTCTCCCATCGTCTCACTAGTCTGTTGAACGTCCATGCACATAATTTCCCGCCACAGAACAGCACTTCCACTTTGGCAGAAAATTGCCCTCACGTCTTATTCGTTTCGTTGACATACGGGTTTGCATAGGGCGCGCACCAATACCACGTGTGCGTGAGAGCAAAATACCACCAATTCAATATTATACCGGCGTGTTTTCAACTGAAATTCTCGCGCGCGCGCGCGCCACTATATGTATATCTATATATACAATCACAAATAGAGAATAAATCGAGGACACAGGTTATATATGCATCGACGCGCGCAATTCTAATAGTCCTGTCGAACGGAGGAAAGCAGACTGGATTTCAAAAAGAAAAACGTTGCCCGCTTCTTGCCCCCGCTGACGCCCTCCATACCCCCACCACAACAACGCAAGTAACGGTTTGCGACGTTGCCGCACATCCGGTTGCCCAATGTTAAACAAAGTGGGGGTAACGCAATTTTATGTTTGATTATTGTGGTGGGGGGAATGGTATCTGGCGGGGTAGTAACCGCTTATAAACAGTGGTGGGGACACATGGAATTTTCCTCAACTTCCACAGTGGAAAGTATGCTGAACGGTTAGTACAAAATGTGCCAACACTACACCCTTATTGCCGCAAATAAACAACTAAATATCGCGTCAGCGCCATCTTAGCAGTAACGTTGGGCATTAGTTCGGTTATTCACCAATAGATGCTTTGATAAAGAATTTTGTAATCCATAACCCCCCCTCTACTTTCCGAGTTTCATCAAACTGGAGGGGATTGCGGGTTGAAGGGTGCAAACTTTTCTTAGTAAGCATCTGTTGGTTACTAAACGAACTAAAATCCTCGATGGCAATTTTTCTCTATAAAATAGTTAATACTATTTTATTTTTTTTTTTTAATTAATTAATTTACTTATAAGCATTCTTAACCTCTTCTACTAGTAAGCATAAATTAAAATTACTACATAAGTGCAATTATGTAATTTTCTAAATATACCAGTTTATATATAAGCCATACAATATACATATTTTGAAGGTCAAACGACTCATAAGATTAGTATGACTCGATATATACCAATTCAGATGAAAGCATAAAGAACAATGAGGTCAGGAAACGTAATTGCACTCATGTACATCCAAGTGCATAAATACTGTCTTTCCGGTTAGGTTATGCGCATACTTTTGCTGTGTATTTTCGCTGCGCAGTAGTTAACCGGAAGGTCAAAATATATTTGGCAATGGTAGTACATACAAAAACGTATATTGTACGTACGATTTAATTAGTAGGTTATAATGAAAAATCTATATTTTACATTATATGTATATATATATATATATATATATATATATATATATATGTATTTATTTATTTAAATATATATATATGTATATATATTGTATAGATTTGGTTTTATGTATGTGTGTGTATGTATACATTTCCATTAATATTAATCTCTTCCCATATGAAAAATGATGACTAAGCTAGATGCGCATAAACCTAACCTAACCTACCCTTCGGGTTAGGTTAGCTATATATCATTTTACACATACAAAGAAAATGTAATTTAATATTTTTTATTTAATAAACAAATAGATTATAAACTATTTTGGCTGTAGCATTATTTTTCATGTATATGCATTAAAGTAAAATTTTACTCGACCTTCAAATTGAATATTTATTGATGTTAGTGAAGGGTTAGCAAGGACAAAGTTATTTATGGCTGTAATCATGGATTAATGATTAAACATCGTAAAAAAAATATTGAACTATATGTTATCGAGATTATATAAAAAAAACCTGCGAAATATCGAATACTAGATATCGATACGTTAGTGTCGATGAATAATGATGTGCATCGATATAAACTATCGATATGTTCATATCGATAGTAGCTAAGCGTATAGATGAAAGAAATGGTTAGAATACACCGACGCAGTGTGGGTTATAACCGGTTCTTTGATCTGCAATAATTTCATAGTGCAGGTACTGTTTTAACATTTAATTAAAAAATTGTAAAACAGGGTTTTGTAAATTAAACATTTATTTATTTCATATAAATAGATTTACAAAAAAAATAATAATAATTTACAAATAATACAATATTTCTATACAACATGAATTCAAGGTTGATAAACGTCGATAATTAAGAATTCGAAACCTAACCTTCAATTTTATTTAATAATTAAAATGTGTAAGATTTATAAGATCGAAATTAGTCAACAACTCAGTAAATTTTTATAAAAAAATAAACATTTTTATTTAACTCAGAATGGACTTAATAATTTTGAGTTATTTGTTGCTTTTACGTAATACTTTTAACTCAAAATATTTTAATTTAGCTCTTTAAACAATACATGTGCGAGAATTATCGAAACGAAAAAGTTCGATTAATCGGCGTTGATTTACCGACCAACCAGGTTCTCTATTTTTTCACTTTCCTGTATGTTTACTAGGTTATTTACCTCCTAGTTAGATCAATCGAATAATAGATTAATGAAGATGCAATTTTTATGGTATTTTCTTTTTAAATTATAAATATACTGCAACTTAGAAATGAAAATTTTTATTTTTTCTTCCTGAGAATTAAAAATTTTTGAATCCGACTGATATTCTACTGAATTACAGTTAACACACGACTTGACACAGAGGTATGAAGGGTTGTCGATGTACAGGGGCTATGATTTTTGATATTTGTAATTTCTACAAAACTCGACAGATTTGAATTTTTATAATATAGTGAATTTTAAAATTTATGTAAATAAGAATCTCACGCAATATTCGATATAAATTTAAAATAAATCAGGTAGGTTTCTGTACTGTTCGGACGAAACGATCATTTTAGACTACTTTCGTAATTCTGTTTAAACCTTTCGTGCTCCCGAGAAACCAAGCGATTGGATTTCGTTGAAACATATTATTCAATGCCCAGGTGCGAATTTAGGTTGGCCGCCAGAGTTTGAAGGTTGGCCCACGGTTGGCCTAACTTTGGCAAGCGAAGTTTTGGTTGCCAGAGTTTGCCCAACTTTGGCAAGTACTAGTGCCCACAGTTGGCCCGACTTTGCAAGCCAACCATTACATGCAGAGTATAACCAACCGTCGGGCCAACTTTGGCGACAAAGGTCGGCACAACTATGGGGAACGTATCTCATATGACTTACAAATTTAGGTTGGCCAAACTCTGGGCCACAGTTGGCCCGACGGTTGGCAAAACTCTGTAAAACGCAGTTTAAATAACTCAAACTTTATGGTTGGCCAAACTCTGGGCCACGGTTGGCCCGACGGTTGGCAAAACTCTGTAAAACGCAGTTTAAATGACTTAAACTTTCTCGGTTGGCCAAACTCTGGGCCACGGTTGGCCCGACGGTTGGCAAAACTCTGTAAAACGCAGTTTAAATAACTCAAACTTTATGGTTGGCCAAACTCTGGGCCACGGTTGGCCCGACGGTTGGCAAAACTTTGTGAAAAACAGATTTAATGACTTAAACTTTCTCGGTTGGCCTAACTCTGGGCCACGGTTGGCCCGACGGTTGTCAAAACTTTGTGAAAAACTGTTTAAATGACTTAAACTTTGTCGGTTGGCCCGACGGTTAACAAAACTTTGTGAAAAACAGTTTAAATGACTTAAACTTTCTCGGTTGGCCAAACTCTGGGCCACAGTTGGCCCGACGGTTGGCAAAACTCTGTAAAACGCAGTTTAAATAACTCAAACTTTATGGTTGGCCAAACTCTGGGCCACGGTTGGCCCGACGGTTGGCAAAACTCTGTAAAACGCAGTTTAAATGACTTAAACTTTCTCGGTTGGCCAAACTCTGGGCCACGGTTGGCCCGACGGTTGGCAAAACTCTGTAAAACGCAGTTTAAATAACTCAAACTTTATGGTTGGCCAAACTCTGGGCCACGGTTGGCCCGACGGTTGGCAAAACTCTGTAAAACGCAGTTTAAATGACTTAAACTTTCTCGGTTGGCCTAACTCTGGGCCACGGTTGGCCCGACGGTTGTCAAAACTTTGTGAAAAACTGTTTAAATGACTTAAACTTTGTCGGTTGGCCTAACTCTGGGCCACGGTTGGCCCGACGGTTGGCAAAACTTTGTGAAAAACAGTTTAAATGACTTAAACTTTGTCGGTTGGCCTAACTCTGGGCCACGGTTGGCCCGACTGTTGCAGCTTTAATATACATTTAACGGTATGGACTCCCATGTGAGCGTAGCGTAGTGGTCAGTGTATAAGTCTTCGGCGCGTTAGGTTAGGGGTTCGATCCCAGCGAGCGTTAGATATTTTCGAAAATGTATGTATGAGATTGTGTTTAATAATAATAGGGAAAGGTTATATTTGATGTTCCCGCTAATAATAACGTGTTAATTGTTTAAATAATTTAGTTTTTTAATAATTTTTTACCTCTGGCTGTTAAAGTTGGCCAAACTTACGCATTTAAAGTTGTGCCAACTTTGGCGTCAGTCTTTGGACCAACCATTGAAATGTATAGTTGGCACAACATATGCATTTTAAGTTGGGCCAACTTCCTTATGACTTGTCGGGCCAACCATCGTCGCCATTAGACGGCCAACCGTTATCATCTGTATGGTTGGCCCAACCTCTGGCACGAGAAGTTGGACCGACCTTGTAAAAGTTGGCCCAACTATGGGCCAACCGAAAATTCGCACCTGGGTGGTTTTGTGGGATCGCTGATTACGAATTTGAAGTCATATTTTCAAAATTTTTTTAATTCAAAATGGCAGATCCAATATGGCGGACAATTTTTTCAAAATTGATCAAATTTCCATAAAAACTTGTTACTCGAGAGTTCTCGGCGTCGCTGATTACGAACCTGAAGTCAGATTTTAAAAATTCAAAATGTTGATCCAGATAACCCCTGAATAACAAGTTTCGAGGGAATTTAAGCAGATTTAAAAAAAATTTCCACCATTTTGAATTTTAAAAATTTTACTTTAGATTCGCAATCAGCGACCTCAAAAACCCCCTAGGTGCGAATTTTCGGTTGGCCCATAGTTGGGCCAACTTTTACAAGGTCGGTCCAACTTCTCGTGCCAGAGGTTGGGCCAACCATACAGATGATAACGGTTGGCCGTCTAATGGCGACGATGGTTGGCCCGACAAGTCATAAGGAAGTTGGCCCAACTTAAAATGCATATGTTGTGCCAACTATACATTTCAATGGTTGGTCCAAAGACTGACGCCAAAGTTGGCACAACTTTAAATGCGTAAGTTTGGCCAACTTTAACAGCCAGAGGTAAAAAATTATTAAAAAACTAAATTATTTAAACAATTAACACGTTATTATTAGCGGGAACATCAAATAAAACCTATCCCTATTATTATTAAACACAATCTCATACATACATTTTCGAAAATATCTAACGCTCGTTGGGATCGAACCCCTAACCTAACGCGCCGAAGACTTATACACTAACCACTACGCTACGCTCACATGGGAGTCCATACCGTTAAATGTATATTAAAGCTGCAACAGTCGGGCCAACCGTGGCCCAGAGTTAGGCCAACCGACAAAGTTTAAGTCATTTAAACTGTTTTTCACAAAGTTTTGACAACCGTCGGGCCAACCGTGGCCCAGAGTTAGGCCAACCGACAAAGTTTAAGTCATTAAATCTGTTTTTCACAAAGTTTTGCCAACCGTCGGGCCAACCGTGGCCCAGAGTTTGGCCAACCATAAAGTTTGAGTTATTTAAACTGCGTTTTACAGAGTTTTGCCAACCGTCGGGACAACCGTGGCCCAGAGTTTGGCCAACCATAAAGTTTGAGTTATTTAAACTGCGTTTTACAGAGTTTTGCCAACCGTCGGGCCAACTGTGGCCCAGAGTTTGGCCAACCTAAATTTGTAAGTCATATGAGATACGTTCCCCATAGTTGTGCCGACCTTTGTCGCCAAAGTTGGCCCGACGGTTGGTTATACTCTGCATGTAATGGTTCGCTTGCAAAGTCGGGCCAACTGTGGGCACTAGTACTTGCCAAAGTTGGGCAAACTCTGGCAACCAAAACTGCGCTTGCCAAAGTTAGGCCAACCGTGGGCCAACCTTCAAACTCTGGCGGCCAACCTAAATTCGCACCTGGGCCCTTGAGTAAGAAGTTTTTAGCGAATTTAAGGAAATTTAGAAAAATTAGATTTCCTTATTTTCTTATACTCTCTAAATCTGAATTAGTAGTTTTCTACTAATGAACTAGAGCGGATTCGTTTTCCAATTGAATTAGTAACTGTTTTTAATAATTTTTAGTAGTTTTTTTACTAATTATTAGTAGAAAATTTACTAATTTGAAATAGTAAAAAATACGTACTACTAATTGAATTAGTAATTTTCTACTGTCAATTATAGTAAAAAACTACTAAAAATTAGTAAAAATTGTTACTAATTCAAATTGGTAAACGAATCCTCACTAATTCAGATTTACATGCAATGTAAATTTATATTGCATGTAAAAATGGACTCATGTAAACACACTTTTAAACATAAATTATTTTACTACCCAGGTGCGAATTTAGGTTGGCCGCCAGAGTTTGAAGGTTGGCCCACGGTTGGCCTAACTTTGGCAAGCGTAGTTTTGGTTGCCAGAGTTTGCCCAACTTTGGCAAGTACTAGTGCCTACAGTTGGCCCGACTTTGCAAGCCAACCATTACATGCAGAGTATAACCAACCGTCGGGCCAACTTTGGCGGCAAAGGTCGGCACAACTATGGGGAACGTATCTCATATGACTTACAAATTTAGGTTGGCCAAACTCTGGGCCACAGTTGGCCCGACGGTTGGCAAAACTCTGTAAAACGCAGTTTAAATAACTCAAACTTTATGGTTGGCCAAACTCTGGGCCACGGTTGGCCCGACGGTTGGCAAAACTTTGTGATT
Source organism: Leptopilina myrica (nomen nudum) (assembly GCA_032872475.1). Taxonomy (NCBI): domain Eukaryota; kingdom Metazoa; phylum Arthropoda; class Insecta; order Hymenoptera; family Figitidae; genus Leptopilina; species Leptopilina myrica (nomen nudum). The sequence goes on from CM065466.1 coordinate 9,277,439, forward strand.
AAAAATTTAAATGACTTAAACTTTCTCGGTTGGCCAAACTCTGGGCCACGGTTGGCCCGACGGTTGGCAAAACTTTGTGATTAACAGTTTAAATGACTTAAACTTTCTTGGTCGGCCTAACTCTGGGCCACGGTTGGCCCGACGGTTGGCAAAACTTTGTGATTAACAGTTTAAATGACTTAAACTTTCTTGGTCGGCCTAACTCTGGGCCACGGTTGGCCCGACGGTTGGCAAAACTTTGTGATTAACAGTTTAAATTACTTAAACTTTCTCGGTTGGCCGAACTCTGGGCCACGGTTGGCCCGACTGTTGCAGCTTTAATATACATTTAACGGTATGGACTCCCATGTGAGCGTAGCGTAGTGGTCAGTGTATAAGTCTTCGGCGCGTTAGGTTAGGGGTTCGATCCCAGCGAGCGTTAGATATTTTCGAAAATGTATGTATGAGATTGTGTTTAATAATAATAGGGAAAGGTTATATCTGATGTTCCCGCTAATAATAACGTGTTAATTGTTTAAATAATTTAGTTTTTTAATAATTTTTTACCTCTGGCTGTTAAAGTTGGCCAAACTTACGCATTTAAAGTTGTGCCAACTTTGGCGTCAGTCTTTGGACCAACCATTGAAATGTATAGTTGGCACAACATATGCATTTTATGTTGGGCCAACTTCCTTATGACTTGTCGGGCCAACCATCGTCGCCATTAGACGGCCAACCGTTATCATCTGTATGGTTGGCCCAACCTCTGGCACGAGAAGTTGGACCGACCTTGTAAAAGTTGGCCCAACTATGGGCCAACCGATAATTCGCACCTGGGTAGGGTCACATATACTCCATTACACTTACTTGTTAGAGTAAGTTTGAATTATTCTGTAATATCTAGACGCAAGTTTGAAAAGATAAAACTATTTTAAAAAATCGACGGTATTCAGTTCAGATCCAAATTTTTCCCACTGAAAATTTTCATAACTGGAAGAATTTTCTTCTAAAAGAGGTCATCGACCGATTGTGTTCAATAAATCCGATACTAACTTTATTTTTTTTTATTTATATCAGCTGAAATAAATAATTAATCAATTAAAAATGAATAATTTTATGAATTGCTAACTAATGTCAAATAATAAAAAACAAAAGTATAAAATTAACGACAAAAAAATTATGTAGTGCATTATTAGACTTATTGTTTAAATGCACGTTTGATTAAAAGTTTTTATTAAATTATTGCAAATTGATCTACTTTTTTATATATCTACTATTTGGAAATTCCACAAAGTTTGAAAACTACCCACAAGTAAAATAACAATTATCGCAATTTCGCTACGTCGATTCGCTTCCGTATAGATTAATTAAATCTAAAGGCAGGAAATGAGAAGTTATGAATTATTTTAATTTCAATAAGACGCTTCGATTATAAAAATCAGTTTCTTGTTATTACATTTTAAATGTCTCCGTACATCTCCAGTTCACCTGTAACAGAAAGAATTTTAAAGCATCTCTAACAGAAGTCATATGACAATATAATTATAATTTGGAATTAAACGAAGTTAAGATCGCAAAAGAATTACTATCCTAATTTTTCATACTTCAATGTTAATAGCAAAATTCTGGTCATGATTAGAAATTAACTCTCCGTCATATACCTATAGAGAGAGATTCCCTCACTGGTTTCAATATTTTTAAAAAACTTTTGTTTTAGTCACTGGAAAATAAAATGAATTCCCAATAAAATCAGTTTCTATACTTTTCGACGGTTCTCTCCTCAACACATTTCTATAAAAATATTTACTTTAAATATAATTAATGATTTTGCGTTAAAACTAACTTTTTGTTGATTTTTTAGTTTATGTTGTAATGCCGCTTACTTTACAATGTGGTGAGGGGTTCCCACTAAACGTGTGTAATGGTATACTTATTTGTAAGGTGTAGTGTGGAGGAGAGTTAGTTTGTTCAATTGAATTTTTTAAACTGTATCTACTACCCGATAATATGAAAAAAAAATTTTATTTATATATATGGGTAAAGTATTATAAAATTGTATAATGACATACTTCTGATCTAATCTGGTAATTTGTATATAATAAGTAAATACAACTATGATTCATGGAAATTTTTTTTAATGATTATTTAAATAACTATTTATTTCGTTTTCTAAATCCCTTTGAATTCAAATATTACAGAATATTGTATTTAAACTTACTCACTTTATCCCATTTATCCATAGTATACACAACAGTATTAAACGATAGTAATGTTCACTACGTAATTTCTGTGTTATTTTCTATATTTTATCAATATGCATACACTCAGAGAAAATTATTATTTAAACCAAATATATTTTATTTGACTTAAATAAACATATATTTGTCCCAGAACCAACTAGACTTTTTATTAGTTTTAAATAAAATTTATAATAGTCACCTATTCACCTTTTTTCACCTTTTTCAAATTTGTCACCTATTTCACCTATTTTGATGCTTTGTCACCTTCACTGAAAAAATTAAATTCTAATTTTAAGAAAAACTTCTTAAATATGCGCTAAGAATATTCTCCACTTAAATTAAGTGGGAAATATTCTTACAATAATAATGTTCTTCTTATTGTAAGAATATTTCCCACTTAATTTAAGTGGAGAATATTCTTGGCGCATATTTAAGAAGTTTTTCTTAAAATTAGAATTTAATTTTTTCAGTGTTTTTATGCTCTAAAGATACGAAATTTTCTGCTAAATATTTTGAAATCTGTTCATAATATTCAAATTTAATATTTGAATACGGCGCGTTTTATTTGTGATTCAGGCCTTTACTAATAGGTGTAAAACTAAAAAAACCATAAAAACTAATAACCATAAAAACTTTTTTCAGTTCCTTTATTTTTAAAATATTTTTTAAAATTAAATAATAAATAAGTTTTTAAGCTGTTAATTAACTTGTTAAATGTTATTAAAAAATTAAATAAATCTTAAATTTTAAAAAGCAGTAAGTGCTATATATATGATGAGTAACATTGTTTCCGATCATTTTCCCGAAAGGCAATGTCCCGAATGTCTAAAATCCCGAATACTTTTATAGGTACAAAATTTTGTATAAAGATGTTTCCGTTGTTATAATTTTTTTCGGAATCTTAAAGAAACGACAGAAAAAATATTTGTTTACTGTTTGCCTCATTCAATTTCGTTTGGTCGTTCAAAAGTTATTCAATTATTATTTAATACCTGTTTTGATTATAAAAATTTGTATAAACATAATATAAACAATTTTTTCGTTTTTTTGGCTGAATTAAGTATGGTGGAAACATTTCTTTTTATGTGTGTATTCAAAATCCTGAATTTTATTGCAATTGCTTACTTACTCCGAAAAAACTAAATTCCCACTTGGAGTCGCACATATGTGGACGTCCACATGAAAAGGGCCCATTTTGTCGGTTCTAGTTTTCGAGTTATTTGCAATTTAATACTTTTTTGAGAAAAACCTTAATTTTTTTTTTATTTTTTATTATCAATCTACATGTTTTGACATGTCAAATCATGAGGTTTTCATTAATTTATCGTTAATTTAAGTGTTTAACTTTATTGGTTCTTTAGAAGAAGAAAAGGGCCCATTTTGTCGGTCCTTTGCAAAAATATTCCGTATTTTTGAAATGGAGGGTCAAAAAAATTAAAACCTCTTGATTTGTCATCTTTAAAGTACCCTAAACTCAAAACAATTATTATCTGAATAACTTCCGAGAAGAACCAGAGATATTAATGTTAGAGTCATTGATTACGTAGTCGTAGATGTAAAAAATGTCGATATTTCGTCAAAATTTCATAATAAAACCTGTTAAAATTTTTTTAATAAGTTTGATTTCTATTTTTTACCTTTAAATGACACAATAAAATTGTTCCCAATCATTAATCTTGTACAAAAATGGTTTATTAATATAGAAATCGCCTTTTTTAGAAAAGGGCCCATTTTGTCGGTTTTTCGTATTTTTAAACAGAAAGGAGGGGTAAGGTGATTTTAAAAATTTTAAACCTATTGGTTTTTCATCTTTATGGTGCCCTGGACAGAAAACAATTATTATCTGAATAACTTCCGAGAAGAACCAAAAATATTGATGTTAGAGTCTTTGATTACGTAGTCGTAGAAGTGAAATTTTCGATATTTCGGCAAATTATTCATAATAGAGACTTTTAAAAAATTTTAAATAAGTTTAATTTTTATTCTTTATCTTCAAATGACACAATAAAATCGTTTCCAATCATAAACCTTGTAAAAAAAATGGTTTATTAATAAGAAAATTGTCTTTTTTAGAAAAGGGGGGGGGGTTTTAAAAATTTAAAACCTATTGGTTTTTCATCTCTAAGGTGCCCTGGACTGAAAACATTTATTATCTGAATAACTTCCCAGAAGAACCGGAGATATCACAATTAATAGGTATCACAATCTTTAATTCCGTTTTTCTCGAAATGAGGTATTTGTCACTATAAACTTTGAAATTCTGTAACTCATCGAATTTTTGACCAAAAAAGTTGTATGACCACTCAAAATTTTCGTAATTTTGCAAGGAATTCGCCCATATAGATAAGTCCAATAGTGCCAAAATGGGCCCTTTTCATGTGGACGTCGACATATATCCATTTTTTAATAAAAAAAAAATTTAGGGTCTTTCAGGAAATTGGTTTAAAAAATAACAAGTAACCGTTTAAAATCAAATTATTTTAAAACGCAACATAATTTTGTAAAATGAACATTTTTTAGCGTATACTTGAAGCAGAATTCATCTTTTCAGTCGCATAATTCAGTATAATTGTACACAATCTAAGCGCATAATTGTGCACAATTTAAGCCAATAGTTAGAGGGACTCAAAATGCATAATCTACCTTTCTCTACTAATATTTTTAAGGGATAAAAACTTTTTGGTAAAATAGATAACATAACTTCATAAATTCTATTAAAATTAAGCTCATTTTTGCCAAAGATTTAAAAAAGTAAGAAATTGGAGCTTTAATACATTGTTAATACAAGTTTAAATACATTTCATTGTGTTATTTGTCATTTTTTTGTCACCTATTTCAGAACAAAATCACCTATTCACCTATTTTGAACAAAATTACAAGATATATTTCTTAAACAACCTTTTAAATTTTGGGATTGTATTAATCTCTTTTTGTCTCTTATATGTACTGATATATATAAATGGGATTAAAAAGCAAACGAAGAGAATAGTATAAGGAGTTAAAAGGAGCAAAATAGAAGTTATAATATTAGGAAAATTAAAATAAATTTGTAGTATAATTGTTGTAATTGCTAATTTGCCGGTTACAAGGATTTAATTACTTAAATATTAACGTAAATAATTTATAAAATAATTGAATTCTTTTGGAAATGTTTGAAAATAATTAAAATTCTGAAATATACAATTGTATATTAATAAAAATTTAACCAATTTCATAAACAATTAAAATAACCTGAAGCATTCAGTGCTGACAAATAATGCACAAGAATTTCTTTAGGGTGGCCACCTTAAGGTTCTGTATACTTGAAGCTCTCTATCCTAAATAAAATTGTAAACATTAATTTATTATCATTATTTATTTTAAAAAAAATTTATCTTGGTTGCCAATATTCGGACAATATTACACTGAAAAAAAATAGTATTGAACCAAGAAAATTTTTCTTGGTTGAAGCAAATGGTGGGATTGAATACGGCCAAGAGTATTATAGTATTGATTCAAGAAAACGATTTTCTTGACATAGTATACTTGGTAGGAGAGTTTATGTTCTTGATCCAAGAAAATATGGAATCCAGTCAAGAAATTCAGTTACACGAAAGAAATGCAGTTTATATTAATTCAAGAACATTTGTGTATCAAATGAAGAAAATATTTTCTTGATTTGAGAAAATTATAAATTTCAATAAAAAAAATAATTTTCTCAATTCAAGTAAATTATTTACTTGAACTCTCCCCCCCCCCCCTTACCCTCATCCCATCATTTCTAATACTTAGGTCAAACATTTTTATTATTTAATTAATTAACATTTAAATTTTTTATTTAAATAATTAAATAATTGTTATTTTACATATGTATTTACATTTAATTAATACTTAACACAAATACAACAAATATACCTTGAAATAAAATTTTCCACGGTCGGAGGAATTGAACCCGGGTTGCACGTATCAAAAGCTGTACCGTCACCACTATGCCATCCAAGCCTCAATGGACAGTTTTCAAAAACTGCTATTTAAGTTGCACATCCATTTGAAGCGAAATATTTTCTTGGATCAAGAACACCGGCATTGTATTAAGTAAAAAAAGTTTCAAATCAAATGAATGAAATGATTTGATTTAAGAAAAACGATTTCTCCAGACAATACTTTACTATTTCGCTTAAGAACATAATATTCTTGATTCAATCCTTTTTGGTACTTCGGATAAGTAAAATATTTGATTTGATCAATAACATATTTACTTCCACCAAATACTGAATTATTAATTCAAGAACTCTATCCAATGCTAATAATTACTTGGCACAAGAAAATTAATTTCTCTCGTCAAATAAATATGGGATTGATTCAAGTAAACTCTGCCAAGTAAATGCATTTACTTGGTTCAATTACAATTTTTTTTCAGTGTAAAAACTGATGCTTGGCGAACCCGTTGCATCTCAAGCACCAGCCAATATTGGTCCAATGTTGGGAGCCTTTATTGGACCGATGATCCGTCTCTTAGCTCCCAATATTGAACTTGTGAAAAATTTCTCACTGGGACCTTGTTTGATTGTTTAAAATAGCCCTCATAGCACTTGATATCCTAGGATATTATAGAAGTATCCATAGGATATCCCAATATATTCATAAGATATCCCTCGGATATCTGATATTTCGTGATCAGAAAGTGTCGTCTTTTGTTTTTCTGCAATTAATGTTTTGACAGATGATTTTGATTATAAATGTTCTCTTATTTGTGATAACCACTTAAAGCTAATTATACCTAGAACAAATAATTTTTTTCCCAATTGAAGCAAATTGATCAATCTGAAGTCGTGCCTCTATTCGACTGAGGTTTAAAATGGTATATATGGGCATTTTCACGTGAAATTTTTCTATGTCATTTTAGAATCGGTTTAACATATTTTTCTCTCGTTCCTTATAGAAAAATATTAAATACGTATTTTTTTATTTTTCCATTATTGCCAAAATTTTCGAAATTTTGGACTTTTAATAGCAAACCTATTTTCAATAGCTTATAACTTTGCAAGTATTGAGTTTCGAAAAAAGTTGACGAAGAAAGAAAGTTTTGGTTTTTCTTGAACTTTTAAAAGATTTAATAAAAATATATTTTTAAAAATTTTTTAGAAAAAAAAATTATTTTTTTATAAACAAATTAATTTATTTTTAATTTGGGCGCAATTAATTTTTATTTTTTCCCTATTTATTTATAGCTGCCAACATACAGAAGATTTTTTAAAAAGATCCGAGATGGGCCGACTCATAGTTTTCGTTCTATAAATTTTTTTTAAAACGAAAACTAGTAAACCTACACGGAGAAAATTTGTTCCTTATATTTTACCGAATTCTTCAGTAAAGTTGGGATATAGTGGCATAACTGTAATTTTTAATAATTTTTAAATTATTTTTTCAGGAATAATATTCAAAATTTAATGTCATATCTTTATTCCTTACAAACTAGTACTGTAAAAGTTAAAACAAAATTGAAACTGAACGTTTAATGAAAATTAAATCAAATTTTAACGTTTCTTTTGAATACCTCCTTGATGGTCACTAACGTTTCAGGGACAGTTCGGTAAAACTTTCTTGACTTGACTCGAGTGTTAGTTTTCAGGAATAGTTCGGTAAAACTTCCTTGACTTGCCTGAATTGTTAGTTTTCAGGATTGAAATACTTTTTTAAATGCCCCGTAGTAAAAAAAACTTTGACGTTAATAGTTAGTTGTTTCTAACCTATTTGTACTGATTAACTAATAAGTAATAATTTCATTTATAGCAGAAACCGCTTCTGAAACGAAATTAAATAGCAAATTACTTTCTTTTTAGTTCTTAAATAATCCAAAAACAAAAGTATTTGAAACTATTTAGTTTCATGTCAACTCGAAACAAAAGATTGAAAAACATAATAATTTAGTGACAATCACAGAAAAATTGTTTCCGCATACTTATGTAACAAGAGCAACGTAAGTAATTAATGTAACTTACGTGACCAGCGTAAATTACGTAGCTATAGTAATTTACATAATTACAGTAAGTTACGTATGTTACGTAATCAGAGTAAATAACGTAACTACAGTAACTTACTTCAAGGATACAACTTACGTAACTTACGTAAATGGTACAACTTACGTAAGTTACGTAATTACAATAACTTACGTAATTTATCAAGTTTACGTACCTTACGTAAATAATCAATTTTACGTAACTTATGCAATTAAAAAAACTTACGTAGGTTTGACCATTTACATAATTTACTGTAGTTACGTTATTTAGTCTGGTTATGTAATAATAGTATTTTTCTTTAATTATGTAAGTTACTATAGTTACGAAATTTTACTCTGGTGGCGTAACTTACATTAATTACTTAAGTTGCTCTAGTTACGTAAGTCAGGGAAAACAATTTTTTGTGTTTGACACTAGATAGATTATTTTAATCTTTTTTGATGAAAATTTGGAAATAATACGAATTTTAATAAACTATTGTTTTATTACATAAAACACAAATTTAAACATTTTTCTTTATAACAATAAAAATATAATTTGAAACTATTTCATAAATTGACCTTAAATATAGTTAGAAATTATTCAGTAACATGGATTTAATATGGATGATTCTTTTATTTTATACAACTATTGTTTATTAATTTGAATCTTTCTCATAAGCGGTGAAATAAAATTGAGATTCATATATAAGGACAGTTGAAACTTTCTGAAGCAATAATGTAAAGCGTGCGATGTATGTATTAGTGTATGCGTTTAGAATGTACTGTAGGCAGGTGTAATGAATAAGTATTTGTTCGTGAATAATTGTAGGGGGTTTAGGTAGCGATTAAAGTAGGTAAAATGAGATTTACGGCAGTATTACTGTAGAACTACTGCAATGACATTATTTTTTATTTTTTATTCTTCAAGTTTTACCGAACTATTCAGTAATTCAATGAATATAAATTTTACCGAACATTGTACCTTACGTTTTACTGAACTTTCAATAAAAATAAGTATAGTGAACACTTACCCTACGTTTTACTGAACTATACAATAAATATAAGTTTCACCGAACACTGTGCCTTACGTTTTACCGAACTTTCAATAAAACTAAGTATAATGTACATTTACCCTACGTTTTACCGAACTGTAAGTGAACGGCTAATACATGTACCATAAGATTTATTCTTTTTACATTATTTTTCAATGCAATTGCTTTTACAGTCCTGTTCCTTAAAACTTACAGTTTTGACACTTCATCCCAGTTTTACCGAACAAAGTTCAGTAAATTTTCAGGAATAAATTTTCTCCGTGTAAAAGCTTATAATTTTAAAAATTTTAAGTTTAGAAAAAAGTTGTCAAAGAAAGAAAATTTTGTTTTTTTAACTGTTAAATAATTTTAAAAATAGAATTTTTTTTAATTTTTGAAGAAAAAACATTTTTTTAAATAAACAAATTAATTAAAAAGTTTATAGAACGAAAATTATAAGTCGGCCCATCTCGGATCTTTTTAAAAAATCTTCTGTATATTGGCAGCCATAAATAAATAGAAAAAAAATTAAAATTAATCACGCCCAAATTAAAAATAAATTAATTTGTTTATAAAAAAATAATTTTTTTTCTAAAAAATTTTTACAAATATTTTTTTTTTAAATATTTTAAAAGTTGTCGAAAAACCAAAACTTTCTTTCTTTGTCAACTTTTTTCGAAACTCAATACTTTCAAAGTTATAAGCTATTGAAAATAGGTTTGCTTTTAAAAATCCAAAATTTTGAAAATTCATATCTCGAAAATTTTGGTATAAGTATGGAAAAATAAAAAAATACGTATTTAATATTTTACTATAAGGAACGAGAAAAAATATATTTAACCGATTCTAAAATGTCATAGAAAAATTTCACGTGGAATTGCCCATATATAATTTTTCCAAGAAATTACTATCATTTTGTAAGTTCATATAATAAATTTAATGAAATTTCTTAAACTTTGAACTGAATGTTTATATAAAACTTTATTTGATTTGTTTGAAGTTGTAGAAAAAATTTTTATTAAACATTCTCTAATTGTACGAGAGAACATAAAAAATTTGATGAAACTGAAATTATCAACGTTGTTTCAACGAAAATTTAAACTGTTACTAATTACTTATTTTAATGTCAAAAGCCTTTTAAAAAGAATTTCGATTATAGTAAATAAGCCGGAATGTCTCAATCACAATATCTGTTTGGAGTTGTGTATGGTGATGCCGCAAGACTTGAGATTTTTGAGACGAGACGAGACAATCATCGTCAAGACCAAGACCAAGTTGTACTTTTTTCTCGTCTTGTCTATTCAAGACAAGAGGAGACAATAATTGTCAAGACCAAGACAAGATTCAAGACTCGAAAACTATTGTTAAATACAGTGTCGGTAGGCCTGTGCGGTATTGAAAATCCATAACCAGTTTTCGGTTTTTGAAAAAACCGGTTCTTTAGTCGGTTTTCGGTATTAAAAAAAATACCGGTATTTTTTTACCGGTTGTTTTTAAATACCGGTATTTTCTTAAATAACGGTATTTTTTTAAATAACGGTTTTTTTAACTGGTTTATTAAAAATAAGAGCATTTATATATTTATAATACGAGCATTTAAAAAACGGGTTTTCAAATACCATTATATTTAAAAAGAAAACTGAGTGAAAAAAATTTTGTTTATTACAAAAATCAGGTCGTTTTTGAAAAACAAAATTTTTTAATTGATCTGTTAAGTAAAATGTTGCTTATACATGTTCAAAATTTCAAATTTTAATCGGTCTTGCGCAGGCGTAACTATGCGCGTCCCTTATAACATCGAACCTCTCAATTTTTATTCTCTACACTCTAAAACTAGACATATTAATACGTCTTGATTTTAACCCAATAGATAATATTCCAGAATATAGGGGACCGCTATGTTCTGAACTTAATTTAATTTACAATCGCTCATGATGGATGTTTTCTTTTTTGACTATCCTTTAGTGAAAAGCCTCGCCATTCTGCTAAGATTTACCGAACTTATCCATGATGCCAGTCATGTTTGGCAGCGGATACGCATCCAATCCCAGCACACCAATGCCAACGAGAATGGCAGCTGTGTCCGGGAGAGGATAAGCATCCACTTCTCTCAGCACATCAAAGACATCGACGATGTTTGGTAGTGGACAACCATTGGCAGGGGTGACGTAATGACTTATCTAGTTATGAAAAGTTTTATAAGAATTTTTAGAAGTGGAAAGAATTAGGTAAACATTTATAGTGAAGAATTGTTGGAAATTGTTCAGGATCTTACTCCTGAGTCCGGAGCTACTCTTTTCTTCGTTATGACATGTTTTGAGAATTATGTTTCTACAGATAAAATAGAATAAACCTTCCGCACTCAATACATTCCCCGTCATCTTTATATTAAAAACTTTAGCCTCACAATTACTTCGCCTGCCGGAAGAATGGACTGAAAAAGTACTGAAATTGTACTGGCCTCAGTACAATTTCAGTCAGTTTTGAGGGTTCCGTACACCTTCGGTGTACCGACGGAACCCTATTGGTGAGACTCTTGTGTCCGTAGCCAAATCGTGTCCCCCCCCCCTAGCGGCTAAACTATTTGACCTAGAGAGCTCAAATTTGGTACACATACACTGAGAAAAATGGATATTGAGCTTTAATATCTAGATATTAACGGACAATATCTGTGACAGTCAAATACATAAACATCTTAGATGTTTAAATTTAATATCCACAGATATTGGAAAAGACATGTTCACACATAACCTCAAATTTGTAGATTATACCAGTTAGCATCTGAGATATTAAACCATAACATCTAGATGTTATGAAATACCATCTTTTCTTAATATCTAGTATATTAAGAATTTTAACATCCAATTTTCTCAGTGTACGTATTTTCACATGTAGATTACAGAAAAATTTAGAGAATGTGATTAGATGTGATGGTCATAGCGTTGTCAAGGAAATAACAAGATTTTTGGCCAAAAATGCACAAAAAGTGACCATTCCCCCCCCTTAACTTCTAAACTATTCAACGTGGAGAGCTAAAATTTGCCATACTGGTGTATTTTAACGCGAATATTACAGGAAAAATATAGAGAACTTGCTATGTCATAATGGCCATAGCGTTGTCAAGGAAAAACTAAAAAATTAAAAAAAAATTTGTTTTTTCCAATTTCCACATTTATTGACCTAATGAGCTGAAAATTGGTTTATTAGTATATTTTTACAGTCTGATCACAAAAAATATATTAACAATTCTAAAAAAAAATTAAAAAAGATTTTTTTAAAATTAAAAATTGTTTTTTTTCTAATTTCTACATTATTTGATCTAATTAACTAAAAATGGGTTTATTAGTATATTTTTACAATCTGATGACAAAAAATATATTAATAAATTAAAAAAAATTTCTTTTTAATAAAATTAAAAAAAACTGCACTCGCACTTAATTGACGGGTTCCGTACAAAAATATGAAAATAATACTTGTGATATTGTAACAACAATTGGTAGGATTTTTTTCACTTTTGTATTATTTTGGTAAGTTGAATTTTCGACACTAGGTTAAAAATAAATAACAAAAAAATAGAAGTATTACATATTTTATATTATTAGCAATAAGCGAAGAGGAACCAATTTTTTAAATTTGTTCCCAAATTGGTTCCTGTTCGCTTATTGCTAATAAGCGAAAATTCCGTTAAATTTTAAACTTATATTGGAACCACTGCTTTAACAATAGATCCAAAAGCCTATTGTTGGATGGGATTATTATTTTATGGCTTAAAATATTTACAATTTAAATAATTAAATTTTTAAAACAAAAAAAATTAAAATCTCTGATGTTTTATGATTATTTTTATCTAAAATTCCTTATAAAAAATGTTTAATTAAAAAAGTTATAAACTATTTCGCAAACTTTAATTGTTACATGAAAACGGATATTATTTTTGAATTTTGATTCACATGAATATTTAACATACATATAATTAATTGTAAAGAATCTGAGTTCATGAAAAACAAATATAATGTTGAAATATAAATAAAAATTGTTTTTAACATTAACAAAGAAAAATTCGACCTTCAATTTAATGACGGTCAGGCCATAAGCATCACCTACAGCGACCCTTTTGCAGGTAATTTTTCTCAGTACAATTTTAGTGCTAAAACGCAGCAAATTTTCACTGAAATAGCACTGAACTCTCAGTACTAATTCCCCAGTAAAATTTCAGTCCATTCGTTCGGCAGGGTGAAGCATTCCTAAACCCCCTAGATGCTTTAACTGTCAGTGATTTTCGCACATCTCGAATCAGAGTAGATCTACTGACACAGTTTGCTCTCACTGCTTATTTGTAAGGGTCCTCATAAGTCAGCTTCAGTTAAATGTCCTATTTTATGACTGAATGCGTTATCTCAAAATATACATGCCTTTACGAATTCCAATAGAGTATGTGCCTTGAAACTTGTTCTAAATAACGGCGCTGAATCTATAATAAGAAGGACAGTTAGAGCTTTAGCCAATTTAAGAAATTATCAGTCACTTAAAACTGATTCCTTCGAGTATAACTTTCAAATCCATCGAAATCCTGACATAATAAATACTAATGGTCAATATACTGAAAATCTTATTTCACAGGAGAATGATAATTAAAAATACTTTGAAGTGGCCTCTAAGATTCCGTTGCCAGTTGATCCAGAATCTTCGCATAATTCTGATCATTCGACGGAAGCTGCTAATATTTTGATTCACCTTAGCCAGACTGATGGTAGTAATAAAAAATGTACATAAACCTTATTTGCTATTTTTGTTCAATTGTATATCGAATTCTCAGTCTCTTTTTAAAGGAGTAAAGGGGAAAAGTTTTTGTTTGATTGTTTTATTTGTTCTGATTTTTGTTCTTTTTCTGCTTTCGCATTTTACTCCTAGTTGCGTTTATTGCTTTTTTTCAAATGATTTATAATAATCAATCCTTTTGTATTGGTACGTAAAATTTTCAGAGTGTTCTCAGAAAAAAACTCGAAGTAGAGGCTCGTTTGCATAGTAGAAAAATTGATATCTTCTCTATAACGAAAACTTGGCTGAATAAAGATTGTCCAGTTTGGGAAGTCTATGTACACCGCACATATTGGAGGGATGTTTCTCTTGTAGGTGGTGGCACATTGATTCTGGTTAGAAATAATATAGTTACGAATCCATTTTACTTTCAGGGCGACTTTTCTCAGTTTTGTTATGTCGTTGGGGTGACAAAACAGATGCCTTTAATGTTTGGCTTAGAATAATATACTGTGTTCCCAATCAGATTTCTGTTATTCTGTTTGGTGACTTTAACGCCCCCTCCCCTTCTTTCGTGGAACTCTACGTATAATTCAGCAAGAGGTCTGGACTTGGCAACAGTATTCGAAACTGATAATCTAATTTCGCTAAATAATTCTATTCTTACCAGAGTGGATCTGTCAAATAAAACAAACAATGTTTTAGATTTAATTGTGTTCTCTGAACCAATTGTTTTTTTATTCTTTTTCTTGAAGTCACAGAAGACAACTTGTATGTCAACTCTTATTAAAATAGTCAAATACAAATCGACATTTATGCGAATTGTCATTACTGCATACACCATTTTGGAGATATATAATTTTTGTGAATTCGCTTTGTAATTTTTTGCCACAATTTGAAAAAATTACATTTTTAATATAAATAATGTTACTATATTTATATACATGTAGAATAACTTACTTCTATAATACTATTATACACTTTAGATTATACACAATACTAAATAATATTAACAGTATACATACATCACTCTATTCTACGTTTCTTGTTTATTCTTTCATTCAAAGAATTACTTTCATCATTATCATCATCTTGATTATCAACATCACTATTGTTATTATCATTTTCATCCATACGATTTGTACAACTTTCCATACAATCTTCCAAGTAGCACGCTGTATCACCTGAATGTCATGGCGATATCGATCGGGAATATCCCTGAGATATTGAGGAAGTTTCATAATGTCCACTTTTTTTTAATATCCCTGTGACATTCTTGCGATATCGAGGGAATATTGCTGTGACATCGAGAAGATACTGCTGCGATATTCAGGTGGGATATTGCTGTGATATTGAGGGAGATTACAATTTAATAAATCATCATCTAAATTTATATCATCAATATTTTCAACTAAGCCAGTTATTATTTTCTAGTCTATATTTGTACAGTTTTCGCCGTTACATGATTGAAATAATTCTGTGCAACGGAGGCCATGTTTTCTACATCCACAAGTTAATATGTTTTACATCCACTTTCACATTTACACGTTATTTTTTTAAGCAAATCGTCAGGAATTAATATATCTATTGTATAAATCGGTTATAAACTATTTGTGGAAGTCTTCCGACCCCAATCAGTTGCAATTTTTTATTTACAAGACATTCTTGTAATTGAAAATAAGTCCTAAATGGATTATGCGTGGCTGTACCTTCAGGTGAAGGTGAACTTTCTAATTTAAAATTGCTATTTAATGTTTACTTTTGAAAATTCAAAAATCTCAATCCATTGAGGTTTTCTAGTTTCTTTCTTGCTTGCATACATTTTAGCAATAATCGCCTTTCCGCAATTTTCAATTTCTTCGTGTTTTGCGTCTTTTTCATAAAATTGTTTAGCAAGTGTTAATAAATCTTTTTTGTCAATCACAAATTTTAATTTATTTATTTTACTCTGTCTATAAAATGACGATGTTGTGTCGCTCCCGTAAAAATGTGGAGAAAAACGATTATTGGTTTCAGAACTTCATGTTTAAAACTAAATACGTTAAAAATTTTAATGGGAGCATGGCCTGTGCTGCAAATATGTTTTTTTTACAAGGAGCAAGTTGATTTCAAATTACTAATGCGTCAACATTTTAGAAAGATACTTTATCATAACCCTTTCTAAGACTAATTCAATAGCAGTTTTAACAATTAGACTTTCTACATTTTCTGTCGAGATTTTCGTTTGAATATTCGTAATTTCTAATTTTACGCATAACAGTTAAATTATCTTTTTTTATTTTAAACATTTGACCAAAAAGTTCCTTCATTTGCAATTCCGTCAAATACCACATTATTATGGAGTCGTTTGAAAGTTTGTTTTAACAACATTCACATATTGAGATAAAATTGAACTGCCGACGATAGTGACAGTGTGATAGTTTGCTTACCCCCCTCTCATCCCTAAATGTACCACGTAATATATATTATTATACATATATTATCATAAATCAGTAATTTTGAAAAAGAAAAAAGTTCGGAGAGTTGCTTTTTGTGTAAAACCTTAATTCGTTGAAAGTGAAAATAATAAATTAGTGTTGTTTTTATTATTCGAGTAATTAAAAATTAAAAATGTGAAAAAATTAATTTAAAAAAACAAAAAAAATTTATAATAATTAATTTTTTGGTATTATTTATTCAATGTTATGGGCCATTCAAAAAATATGTAACGCATTTTGGGGAAGGGGAGGGGGTCAAACAATTTGTTACGGTAAGAAGCAAAAATGGCGCTAATGTATATAAAATTGCATTGCGGGGGAAGGGGAAGGATCCAAATTTCTGAAAAATAGCGTTACTTATTTTTTGAACGGCCCCTTATGACAACTTTTACGAAATTGAAAGTTTGAACTCAACTTTTGCGTGAGGGACTATCTATTTCCCCCACTCTGCTACCTAGGGCAGCTTCAAATGTCGAATACTTTATACGAATTTTTTTTAATAATAAGAAGTTCATAGATGTTCTCATTGATTTTTTAAATTAGTATGACTAATCAACTAAAAAATATGAATAATTTTTATAATTAAAGTCTCAGGGATAGTGATGCACTTCGAGCGAGTCTCGTCTCGAAAAACCGAGAATCTCGCGAGAAAAACAATGAAAACAATTGAATGTGATATTTTCATCTCTTTTCTTTTATGAAAGGACAGAGTCTCGTCGTGCATCACTACTCAGGGATTTTTTGAAAAAACATTATCTTCCGTCCCTTTTTAACTAGATTTAAATTTTTTTTTGCAACCATTTCCTACATAAAATGTTTTTTTAAGTAAAATATAATAATAAATATAATGAACATTGACATTTTCTTATTGTCTAAGTTAGTAGAATTGAGAAAAACAAAACACTTGCGGAAAAACAAATTAATTTTTTTATATTTTTGTAGATATTTCTTGTCCCCCGTTTTCGCGTCATGGTCTAATCACTTTTTAAAATTGCATAATTTACATAAATAATGAAATCGAAAAATTACTAAACATTAATAAGAAGCATTAATAAACTCTCCAAAGTAAATTACTAAAAAAGAAATCAATTAAAATTTTTTTTTTCTGTTTTATATGTGTTATAAGCATGAAAGTTCCATAGAGAATCACACACGGAGAAAAATGGATAGTCAAATCTATTATCTAGATAATCATGGGTGATGATCTTGGATACTCAACTATAGGACAACCATCTATATATTCAAATTTAGTATCTTGGTATAGTCAAACTTACATATTAACCGCCATTATCCAAGATATTCAAATTTAACTATCCTAGATAATAAATACAAGTTGCTGTGTTTATACTTTATATACATCTATGTTGATTAATATGAAATATTTAATAACCTAAAGTTAGATCTTTTGATAAAAATAATGAATTAATGTAGTGATAAATACTAATGAAATAATATAATTTTTTTAAACATAATTTGGACTATATATTACATAGAGAGATATACAGACATATAACCAAAAATAATTGCGTACTAATCAGTACAAAATTCACTTAAAAATAAATTTTATTATAAATTATTTAAAATTTGTCCTTGATTAATTATTCTTGATGAAAACAGAAAATTTTAGAAATCACCACACTTCAATTAATCTATACCCATAATGTAAAAAACATTTTAACAATTTTTATATATAACTCTAAACCAAAGAGTTAAATTGACTTCTAATAGATGTCACTATTTGCTGATCATGTCGAAATCTTCTTTCATAATTAAAATTCTCATCAGCGAAAAATTCATAACAATAACAAAGTTTAATTGTAACTACTGTGATCAATGCATAATTTTTGCATAGGTCTCTTAAATATTATTTTTTAAAGTACAAAAAAATGTTGAAACGAACATTTAGAAATTTCAAATTAAATGTTTTTAAAAAACATTTTTTGTCATAGAGTAAGTGTGACAATTGTGGCGGGTGCTCCAATTATGTCGACTTTGTGAAAAATATCATTATTTGCTTTATTATTTAAAAATAATATAGTTATTTAAAAAAGTTATTTTCGACATTACTCGATATAATTGTATGTAAAAAAACATATTTGAACTATTATTAATTTAATTATTTAGAGAATAAAAATTGCTCCGCGCCATAATTGGCTATAAACATAATAATAATAATTGCCATAATAATTGGCAAACACGTGTTGCACTAGGGACTGGGATGACTAGTTTTAAGGTTATGTTTTCGACTTGAAGTTGCAGCGCAGTATGATCAGTAGTCAAACTTTTGCGCAAGCGCTCGACAAGTTGACTATCCAGGATAATAAAATTTGATTATCTGGATATACTAAACGGAAATATATAATATTTCATGAAGATAATATTTCTGACTATATAGATAGTAAATTTGATTATATATTTTTGTAACTATATACTTTTAACTATCCATTTTTCTCCGTGGCAGAATCGCAAAATTAATTTTCTCTTCCTCAGTTCCCCATTTAGCTCAGTTAGTTAGGGTGTTAGGTTTATGCGCGTCGATCCCGGGTTCAAATCCCAGTGCCCCCAAATTTGTTTTCAAAATTTTCTGTTTCATGTTAGGTTTCAAAAATATAGAAGATCAACAAGCTTCATTTTTTAGTTAATATTTATTTATTATGTAAATTATTAATTATTTGTTAATTTTTTCCATAATTTGAAAACTACCACAACCTTACTATGACCTCAACCTTGCAGTGCAACATTGCGGCAATATTACAGTGCAATATTACAGCAAGCTTACAAGGCAATATTGCTGCGTCTGCGTATCGAAATTTTTTTATTGGGATATAAAAAATAATCCTTATGAACTGAAACAAGTGCGAGTTCCACTTTAGAAGTTGGGGGAGGGGAAGTAATGGTAACTTTCTATGCATTTTTGTCAAAAAATCATGTTAATTCTTTAACAATGCTCTGACCAACACCTCCAATGATATTTGCTATATTTTCCCTTTAATCTACTTGTGAAAATTCTTGTTTGTACCAAATTTAAACTCTCTAAGTCAAATAGTTTAGCCGCTAGGAAGAGACACGAAGTGGCTACGGACGCAAGTCTCACCATTAAAGTTCCGTCAAAGGAGTTCGATTTGAGATATTCCCTTATTAGCGTTCCCTTATTATAAGGCTATTCCTGATACGAACTTTAGCAGTTTAATTAAAAAAAATAATTAAAATTTATTATTCTGCGTGGAAATTTCGTGTAAATAAAATGAACAATTTCCAAAAAGTTAATATATTACTGTTTTATACGTTTAAAAAAAATTAATGAAAAAGTATAAAAGTGTTGACAGCGAATTCCAAGTGATATAAACAAAACAAACTAAATAGTGAAACTAAAAGATAAAAAGGTTAAGGAAAAAACTATATAAATAAATAAAAATAATTAAGAACATAAGGAAACTCTGAAGAAGAATAATTAAAGGATCTATTATAAATGTATGACGAACATTAATTAGAAAGAAGTGTAAAAATTAAGCATAGTTAAATTGAGGGGCTGGATGCTATAATGTGTTACGCGCCATGTTAAGTGAATGGCGCGTAACACATTATAGCATCCAGCCCCTCAATTAGATCCTCAAAGAATATCCATCAACTGACCTTTCTGCTCCAAAATAAACAAATATCTCCTTTATTTTGGTCACTGTTATTCACCGTTCTGAACAGGTAAATGATTTGAAATAATTTAAAAAAACTATTTAAATAATTTAATGATTTGCAATACATCTTTACAGACTTTCTGATTTAATTTATTTTTGACAAATTTACTTAATAAATTGAACTAACAAATGTGATACTTTCATTGCCCAATAGAGTTAATTAGACCACATTTTACAAATTAAATTAAAAGTTATGTCTAATTCCCCACCGAATCTCAATAACTCACAAGAGAAGAGAAACGATAAAAGGAAGAGGAAATAGTTATTTTCGTATCAAGGGCGCAAAATAGGTGATTGCGACGATGGCGAAATTGTGTCCCGAGGTCCCGAAATTTCGCCAGAGTCGTAATCACCTTTGCGCCCATGTTACGAACATAATTTTTTGTCTAAAGTGCACGGAAACTATATCATTAAGGGCACGAGCAGTGAATTCTTTTTAATGATTTTTTCGATTTACCTAATCTTGCCCTCGCTACAATTATTTTTTGCGTCCGCTATATTACGTGAAAAAATAAAGTAACGCAAAATTTTCTTTACTTCATGACCGTTAAAACGAAAGAAGCGGGCGGAAAACAATTTGCGCCCGCTTCCCCTACCCCTGGGTGGTAATGAGTTTCTTTTCGCTCGCTTTAAGTGCCCGAAAAGACATACTTTCCGTTCAGGTAGGACAAAAAATAATATATCGAGGGGTAGGGGAAGAAGTCATCCAATTATCCACGGCCAGAATGATAGGACTTTGGTTTCAGACTTTGATCCAATTCGCCTGGGCAATTCAAAATACAATCAAGAAGAGATAAATCCCAATATTATCGCTGATGCTGAAACAAATACAGAAAACTCGATTGAAAGAATCAAAAGAATAACTAATCAATTATACAGTAGAATAGAAAAAACAACTCCTGTCATCGTGTTTAATAATTTACCTCCCTCCACATCCTCAAGTAAAAGAACAGCAATGGAAAGAACGGATCAAAAATCAGAGACCTCTCTTGAGAGACCTGGTTCACGTTCCCCTGCGTCAACGGAAACAAAAAAGATATTTAGAACAATAGTCACGGGACTTTCAAAACAGGATCCGGCCCAGTTCCACCCCGACGCTAAAACTATCAGAACCAGCTCACCAACGGTGCCAGAACAATCCTCACCTTATCCCAGTCTAGACCAGAATCGCAAACCACAAACCAGAAACACATGAGCTCGTGGTGAATCTAATTTAACCACTCCACTTTCTCCCATTCAGAATAAACCAGAATCTCAGTGGTTCTCAACACCAACCGCCACCAGGGACTACGAATATACCTATGATGATTCTTTGATCCCCCCTACCTTGTAATGAGGGAGTCCACCAACCCTCAAAAAAATCTCGTTAGATATGACCCTATAGCAATTGGAAAAATGGTAGCTAGATTAATCCAAGGGGATAGAAGGGTATTTGTTAGCGGTAGAAATAAAATAAAAATGTTTTGTGAGATGGTAGATGATGCCAACTCTCTATTGTGTTCACCCAAATTACAGGACCTGGAATTAAAATCATTTATTCCAGATTTAATGATATATAGAAAAGGTAATATCAATGTCCAATCTATTCATTCAGTAAAGGATATTGTCAATAACTTAGATGAGGATACAAGATCAATCCTGGCTTCAGCGATTAGGAGGACTCAGAGGGGTAGTAACACTCCCCTTGACTCAATTGAGTTAAGATTTAAATCATAGATCTCTATTGTGTTCACCCAAATTACAGGACCTGGAATTAAAATCATTTATTCCAGATTTAATGATATATAGAAATGGTAATATCAATGTCCAATCTATTCATTCAGTAAAGGATATTGTCAATAACTTAGATGAGGATACAAGATCAATCCTGGCTTCAGCGATTAGGAGGACTCAGAGGGGTAGTAACACTCCCCTTGACTCAATTGAGTTAAGATTTAAATCACAGAATATTCCTAAAACGGTTTTTATTCATAGCGTAGCACACCACGTTTATCCGGTGATTTCGTCCTTCGTGAATTTATTCGGAGTGAGAGTTTAGAGTGAAAGTTTTTTGTATCCACTAAAACTGATCAATCACTTATTCTGGTTTTACCTATAAGTTTCTTGATTAGCAAAAGTCCAAATTGTGATTGCCAGTTGCTTTTCAGTACCCATTACTCTTGGTCCTTAATTGTCACCAAGCAAAACAGGTGGAATTATCTCCACAAGACTTGCAAAAGTTGTTTTCGAGAGTCTAAAATGCGATTTAAAATCTAAAAAATAAAATTGGAATTTTTAAAGCTTTTAGTTTGAAATACAATACATTATAATATAAGGTTATATTAATTATTTTATTTGCGGCTTAATAATAATTAACACTTTCTGAACCTTAAATATATTTTTCAACAAAATTTATGTATCTTTTTTCGATAAATTTATATAATTATTACATACCTGACAAAGAGTACATGGGAATTGCTGCATCAAAATAATTAGTAATTTTGTGAAGATTCTCCTTTTCAGATTGAGCAATAAATGCTTCATAAAGCTTCTAAATCCTCATTTGGAAACAAAAGATCAGCTGCAGTCATTATGACTGCAGTATCTAATAAAATAGGATTTATATTTAAATTATTTAAATCTTCTGCCATTTAAAAATTTTGTGTCTTCGCGCTATTAACACTCTAAACTCTCACTCCGAATAAATTCACGGACCACGAAATTAGAGCACAGAAAAGTTTTCAGCGCACTCTTTTCTATTAATTTTACAAAAAACAAAAATTGAACGTAACCTACTTGTAGAATTTTACTATAATCTAAAGTTTAGATAACATGCATAGCGTGCTCAGCCAATGAAAAGCAAGTGTTACTAAAGTTACTTTTCAAAATGGTTGAGAACCCATTCACGCTCTGAGTGCACTCCAAGAGCGAATATCGGAAACACCCACGGTGGATCTTTCTGCGGAAAAGCTTCGGATAGGAGAAAACCAGGTAACTAATGCTAATAGTATAAAGTATTTGGGGGTCATAATGGACTGCAAATTGAATTGGCATGAGCATCTCGATGTACTGATAGTGAGAGCTGAAAAGTCGATAAACATCATTAGAACACTGGCAAAAGTAACATATGGAGCACATCCTGAATTAATGTTGGCGGCATATCGAGGTCTCACGAGATCATTACTGGAATGGGCCTCCATACTCTTCGCAAATGTCGGACGAAATAAACTAATTAAATTGGATCGAGTTCAGTTTAGCGCTCTCAGAATTGCCCTAGAGTGCATAAGGACAACTCCAATACCGATGTTACTTTCGGAAGTCTGTGAACCCACTCTTGAATACAGAAGAACTATGCTCTTGAACAGGAACTCTCTGCTTTGGAAAGAATTAAAAACTGTCTCTCATTCAAGCAGAACTCTCCTCTGGTCTACAAGATCCGTCAACTCATTCTTGATAAACATAATAATGCCAGTCCTACCAAATTCAGCCTTATGTGGGTTCCATCACATGCGGGCATCATTGGCAACGAGAGGGCAGCTGGCATTTGTCGTGAGGCCAATCGCTACTCCAATCGTACACACTTTAGTGCCTCTATGGAGGATATTCTACCATCTTTTCTGATTTCTGATCACATTTCATGGAAAAAAGCCCTGTGCCCTTATGGGGAGGTCGATGGATTTGCTCACCCATATTTTTTCAGAATATCGGAAAAAACCCAAAGGCCCTGGTTTGAGGGAATCTCACTTCCAAGGAACTGGATAAATACGATAACCAGATTACGTACTACTTACACGTATACGGCTGATCATTTCGAACGTATTCGGTGGATGGAGGAGTCTGACTGTTTTTGTGGAGCTGAGAGGAGAACTTTAAAACACATTCTCCACGGATGCCAACTCTTGGAGCAATTCCGTCACTCTTTTTATGATTTTATTCTCAGAGAGAAATAATCACACTCCACATCCAACCTGTCCTTATACGACTTTGCTCTTTCAACCGGATGCCCTCATGGACATATCAAACCACAAGGAGTATATATTCAACCCATCTTGCCGACTCGCTGCCGGCGTCGTTGTTTTGCTTGCTTTTTTTACAACAAATGGACACTTTCTAATTCTAGTTCTTCCATTTATATTTTGTTGTTCTGACAGTTGGCTAAGCCTGAAGTCATTTAAGAAGAAGAAGATTGAACTAGAATTGTCCTGACTCAAGAAGACTAGAGACAGGAGAGCTAACTGCAGTAGTGGGGGTAGGACAAATATAGGGGGATTATGAAGGCGTGGTTAGATTGCGCCAAATATCGTGTTTTGATTCTGCACTTCCACTCATACACGTGTGCCACGTATTTAAATCAGGGACCGTCACGGAATCAAAACAAAATTAAAAAATACTTTTATTTTGATTCGGATATTGGTATCAGAATCAAAATCCCACTCTATTTAGTTCTGATTCCAATATCAAAATCAAAATTCCACTCTATTTCATTTTGGTTCCAATATCAAAATCAAAATTCAACTGTGTTTCGTTTTAGTTCCAATATCAAAATTCCACTCTATTTCGTTTTGGTTCTAATAACAAAATCAAAATTCCTTCTTGTTTTAATTTTGATAAAATAATACTGCGCATGTAGAAGTGTGATTGAACCTAAATTTTGTTGCAAATGTCAAATATATCAGAAGATAATATCGTTTTTACTTACAAAATCTGAAATAGAATTCGAATCGATTTCTGTTTCTATAAGAAAACCGAATTGCAGTATTACAGTATCAGAATCAAAATAGGAAGTAAATTTTGTTTCGTTACAGTATCAGAATCAAAATAGGATGTGAATTTTGTTTCGTTACAGTATCGGAATCAAAATAGGAAGTAAATTCTTAGCCTGACTAGTCGAAGTCATAAACTAAAGATGAAGATAAGAAGAAGTTCCGTCAGTACGCCTACGGTATACGAAACCCTGAAAATTGTAATGTTATTACAAAAGTGGACCACCATCCCAAAAATGGTAATTGATTTGATACTTGTTCTAGATTATTTGACCTAATGAGCTAAATTAAAATTCTAAAAATATTTTAGTTTCAATACAATAATATATAACTTTTTATATAATTATTTTTAAATCAAAGTGTAATGATAAATTATTTTTTATTTATTCAAAGCTATTTTTTAAAACAATAAAAATTAATTTTTTGATTTTATTGTTTTAAGAAATACCTTTCAAAAAATAAATAATAATTTGTCATTATACTTTGGTTTAAAAATAAATATTTAAAAAGTTATGGACGAAAAACTGATTTCGTCCATTGACTTTAATGCACTGCTTGTCCTACAGCATCGTACAGTTAAATCAACTGGTGTCAGCCATACTGAATTTCCCCCACCTAACAAAGTCCGTATTTTCCCCTTATGGTAGCAACCCTTCAGGTAAAGCGCTACAGGGAATAATGGAACTGAGGGACTTGGTCATTATGAATGACGGGATTAATACGTTTGGAGATTTAGTCCAACAGGGCAGTTTTCTAGACTTAGCACTGATTTCTGCTTCCATGGGATGTGCTGCTGAATGCTGGACATCAGAGGACTCTTATGGTAGTGATCATCGCCCGGTTTTAATGACCATCTCCATTGAACACACAGATGTTTGCGAAACATCCAACAGACTGAGAATGAATAAGGTTAACTAGAGTAAATTTAGGCAACTCACGAGCCAATCCATCGACCAATTCCAACAAACCAGTTTGCCTACTCCAGTGGACAATTATAATAAATTCACGCAAGAATTTATTGATACTCTGAAAAAGTCGGGAGCATTCATCCCTAAAAGGACAGCAAAAACTAAAGTCAAACCTCTCTGGTGGAATACCAAATGTGAGGAAACTTATGGAAAGAAATCTTAGGCAAGACGAAAATACTTGAAGGACCCATCAGCACAGAACTTAAACACTTATTTGAATATTGAAGCTGAAATAAACAAAATCTTCCAGGAGAGTAAAAGAAGCTCATTCAAGAAATTATGCAGTTCTATCAACCCTGCTATTGGCTCAAAAAGAATCTGGGGACTTGTCAAGGCATTCCAAGGCAAATTTGCACCTACAACCAACGCCTCAAACGATCCAAATGCCTAAAAATTCCGCAGTTTAAAAGAAGAACTCATAGGCAACTGACTGCGCTGCTGTCTTGGTAACGGATACATTATCCGGATTCCTGAATAATAAAGGAACAGCGGTTCTAGCAGTAGTCGCAACTATGCATTTTGGATTGAGGAAAGAGCGACCACTCCACTGTAGTCGTAAAAATAAAGGACGTGGAGATAATCAACAATCCGAATTTGCTATACTGGGGGATAATGTTAGACACTAAATTGACATGGAGAGATCACGTGAATCACATTGCAGCGAAGGCTCTAAGGGCGGTAAATATTCTCAAAACATTGGCGAAGGTATCCTGGTGAGCAAACCCGGAAGTTCTCGTTCAAGTATACAAGGGCTTGATCCGTGCACACCTAGAATGGATTAAGGAGAAATCTGTTGATCAACAAATACATCCTACGTATCACATTTTGGAGAGACAACCCCATCACCCTAAGACTACAAGGACTAAAAGAAAAAGTGCTCAGACTTTGCAAAAATCCGACATATGGGGCATTTCATGTCAAGTGATCAAGGTGGAGAAAAATTTTTCTCCAATCGTAGCAAAACTTGGGGCTTTTGTAGTACTCATAGATAGTAATTTTTCGTGAAAATATTTTTTTACCTAGTCCAATATTTTCCGAACGAAAGCTGAGGAAAAATTTTTTTTTTCAAAATGCTTATTTCCAATCGAAAGAGCATGAAAAAACCTTTCCAAAATGTACTTTGCCAAATTCGTATGTTTAATTGTTTAAGAGTAAAAAATTATTGAAATAAGCATTGCACCAAAAGACCCCTTGATCACTTGACGCGGAATCCCCCATATATAAAAAATTATCTGCTTCTGCAAAGAGTTGACCCGACTTTTGACCTGCAGAACTTCAAACGTAAAAGCCAGAGACCGGGCTACTATGATCATTCATGGAACGAGATTGCACATGATTTACTACCGAATCTAGACATGGACTCAGGCTTCGAGATCAAAAGGTCAACGGATCAGGAACAGGAACTGCAGAAGGTGCTAATCTATCTGCACTGATGCATTGTCATCAATATCAAGGTTAAAGGATAGGATGAGAGACTGCGCGAGTGATGGAATAATTCACAAAATTGCCCAAAATATAATTAAATGTAAACAGCAAGGCACCAACGTTACACTTTTATGGATACCAGCGCATTCAAAGATAAAGGGGAATATTAAAGTGGACAAAATTCCGAAGACTGCTGCCAGTCTGAATATTGGCCTGACTATCCAACCTCTACAAGAGGATATCAAAAAGCTCCTTTTTCAAGATTATCGTGCTAGCTTAAAGCAAGAATGGCCATACTTTAACACCTCTCGCACTTCTCAAAAATATTTTGAATATGTGGACTCGAAGACAGAAAGGCCATGGTTCTGTGGTTACGACGCACCAAGAGACTATATTAACTTAATTACCCGTTTAAGAACAGGGCACATTTGCACAGGATCTCATTTCAGGAAAATGGGCTGGAATATTCCTCCACAATGTAAATGTGGCCATGAGTTGAGCTCGTTAAAACATTACATACAGGAATGTGAGCTGTTTAACGAGGGAAGATTGGAATTTCTCAGCTTTCTCCAAAAGATTTTGGGAAGATCAGCATACTTATTGGAAAATCTCAACTGCCTGGTCTTTTTCCCCAATTTAGAAATAATTACCGAAATAGGTAAATTTCTAACGAGAAGAGGAATCATTATTTAAAATCCTTTAAGCAACACTGGCGAGGGTACATCACAGTAAGACAACCGTGTTCATCCTTGATATTCTTAGGTTTAGCAAATTCAGCACACAAAAGTGCATGAATCCTGATTATTTATTACTTATAATATTTATAGTTAATAGTTAATAGCAATTAGAATTAAGGAATAATAAAAAGAAACATATTGGTTCAGTAATTGACTTAACAAGCAATATATGATTTATTTAAATAAATTTACATTTAAATCCCAGGGAAATGTGATATTAGCACTTAATAATTAATCAAAAGCTAATATAGTACCTGACGAGAGAATATTGTTGAAATAAAATTATAATAGCAATTATAAATAAATTGCAATAATTGAAAGTAATATAGTTCGAATAGTTATTAGTATCCATTTAAAGAAAAAGAAAATTGCACAGAAATAGTAATTGGTATTCATAGAATTTCAAAGAGGAAACACAAGGGTTACGAAATATTTTGTTGACGATTTTTCTTTTCTGTTCGGCTCGTGGTTAGTTAGCGAAACTAGCGCTCTTGCGGGAAAATGGCTACAACTCAGGTAAGAGATCCGCCATTACAAATGGCGGATATGTGAATTTAATAAATTCAAAAAAGACCGCGTTGATCTGCGCGTGCGTGTTGCGTTTAGCAGACGAAAAAGAAAAAAATTCTAGAGTTGTACATTTTCACATTAGATGGATTCTTGTCGCTAACTAACCCATAACGTCAAACAGAAAAGAAAAGTTGGAAACACTTTTTACGAAGAGTAAAAGCTCCTTATACTACTTCGTGGTTCCATCAATCGGGACATACAAATAATAAGTGTACATAATGTGGAACCATAGACATATAAGAATAGACTGCGCGAGTTTCATGATTCCCATGAGAGGAGAATGCTACTGGTATAAAAAGAGACGGATAGAGCGTAAGAACTCTCTTTTTTCTCCCTCACTCCAAAGCATGCCGTGCGCTAGAAAGAGTCTGACAATCGGTTCTTCTGCTCTATCCGTCTCTGTCAAACGCATTGATGTCTCTTTCTATGTCACAAGCTGAATTATAATCCTCTTGCGCAGTCTATTCTTATATGTCTATGTGTGGAACGCCTGTTTGACAGAAAACCCAGCTTACCTTAATTTAAAAGCTAAAATACAATTACAGATTTCTTTTTAAATTAAATACTATACAGAAATAATAATTCTTATATCGTGTAAAATTTATGGAAATTATTAGAATATTCTTATCATCAATTAAAATTCCATTTATTTTAATTTTTGTAATACTATATTCCATAATAGGGACAACATTGTGAAAACGTTCCATAACTGGGACTTTTACCTTACATAAATAGCAATTTATTGGTCTATAGCCAAATTTACCATAATTATTCGTGTAGGTTTAATAAGCCAGGGTACACTCAGATGCATTAATGCTGTCCGTCCGGTTTGACGGTATTTTGCAAAGTCGTATGATTTCTAACAAAATGTTTTATGAAATATAAGAAATAAAACGGACACAAATTGTAGTAATTTAAAAGTATAATTATTTGTTTAAATTCATATTAGGTTAAATGTTACTTCTGAAGCATGAAATTTTGTTCAATTTACAATTCGTTTCAAAAGAAATTCGTTAATTGCAAATCGTCAATTGTGAATTCGACCTAAGGCTGCTTCTACAACAACTTTTTTTTCATCGACACGAGCAAAATGTACCATGCAAAATAGTTGCGCGCGCATCGATTTCACACTGATTTCGATGAAAAAAAGCTGTTGTAGAAAGCCCCTCATGGTGGTAGATTAGTAGAATAGTGGCAGGCAGGCAGGCAGCCGAGCTGTGACCGAACCATTAAACCATGCAAAATAGTTGCACGCGCAACGTTTTCTCGCTCATGTCGATGTGAAAAAAGTTAAGGCCTAAGCAGAATAAAACGGGAAGCGAACGCAAGCATGAGATAGAAAAGGACATAAGTAGGTTTGTCCTTTTGTATCGCATGCTTACGTTCACGTTACTTTTTTATTCTGCATTGGGCTTTATTGTAAAAGCAACTTGATAGTTGTTAGGCTGCGGTTACACCTCTGCAGGCAGCCTGCCTGCCTGCAGGTTGTCATGGTAACGTACAAGAGTAAGAGAGTCAGTGACTTCAAACTTCTCTCTTACACTCGTTGCTCCTGCCTGCGCAGGCAGGCAGCCGCCTGCATTTTTACAATTTCATAACATTTCAATGTTTAAGGAATTTAATTAACAATTTTAATACTCAGATTTTTGAAGAACTTTAAAAATTAAAATTCTTCTAAAATTAGTTAAATTTGTCAATACCTACAAATGATTGCAGAATATATTAAATTAATTATTTAAAAAATTTTTTTAGTGTCAGTTAATAAATTCATTGGGAAGATGCGTACTTAAATTTTTTATGTTAGTAGTGTGCAACAATGCGGTCAATTAATTATGTGAAATTGTTTTAATAGTACTTATTTGTACTATTGAGCGATGATCATGCCCGTTTACATTAAAATAATTAAATAAAGAGTAATAAAATTCTTCTTACAAAATTCAATTAATTTCAAATTTTTTTTTAAATAACGTAAAATCTTATGGGAAAAAATAATTATTATTTAAAAAAAAGTTACTGATGTTTTCGAATAACTTTAAAATTAAATTAGTTAATAAATAAATGCAACTGAACATTTTTTTAAGTAATATTTTTTCTTTATTTTCTAAAAATTTCAGTTTTAATTAAAATTTGTACCTAATAGACAAATGGACTTTATATAAACTTTTTTCCCTGGATCTATGAAAAATTTTCAATTTTATTAAAGCAGTTGCAATATTAAGAAATAGAAATAATGCAAATTATTTCCTTATGAAAATTAAGAATTTTCTACAAAAATGAAACAGGAATATAGAATCAAGAAAATACCTGCATATTTTCAATTTGTCAAACAATATAAAAACAAAAACCAAAGCATATACATAACAACTAACTTAAAAGTGTTAACAGATAGCTGCTAAGAATAATAATAAATAATTAATAATAATTGAAAATTTATATTATATATTTTATTTACAAAAATAACAAAAACATTTTAATTTTTTATTATAAATGATACTTATTAAAATCGCCTTAAAAGATAATTTGAAAAATTGTTACATAAACTTTTATTTCATTATAAGATTACGTTAAATTTTTAAATTATACATTTTGGTTATATTGTATAGTTTTTCTAACTTTAGCATACGGTTTATGCACACTAATACTACTTTGTATTATATACGTTTATTATAAATATGACACACAACCTTATTTTTCACTAGCATTTCGTATGCGACTTTGCATCTCGAGTGTTCACCAGGGTTGCGCAGTTACGCGTAACTCGAGGTTTTCTACGTATGTTACCCCCCACTCTCGAAAAATACATGCATGTATCAATGTAAGGACGTAACATACTAGGTAACATACAGTAACAAACCCAGGTAACATACATGAAGTATGTTACGTACCCATCTCTGGTGTTCACTACCCACTCGAGATGAACCATTCGAAAATTGTCGCACACGACATGAAATCTCGTATGCGACACGCGTTCGAGAATAAGTTTTTCGATCTCGCATGGTCTGTCGCATGCGACATCTAGGGTCATCGATTCGAGAATACGGCCCCAGAGGTGTAACCGCAGCCTAATTTCGGCTCACACGTGACTGCACCCTGATCACATTTCAGAGGTTCTTCCATATAAAACAGTAAAATACAGTAACTGAACGTATCTAACGAATAAGTCTGTATTTAAAAGCTACTGAAAATGCGCAGAGATTTATCTCACAACTTCCTTTATGTGAGGTTTCTATAGAATAGGTACATCAAGGTCTAGAAAGAGGGTTATAAATTTTTTTTTTAATATTAAATGTGACGAAAACAAACGAAAAATTTTTTCATAAATTTTATATGACAGAGATTTTTAGGTATAATAATGGAATCTGGTTTGAATGCATATTCAATAAAAAAAAATGACACATACGAGGACGAAGAGGAACGAAAACACTTTCAACGGATTGTTTCTGCATTCAAATACTATAAGTGAGTAATAATACATTTTTAATATTTATCATTTTATTTGATTTTTTATTACATAAATGTCTTTTTTTATTTGTATTTAATGAAAACAATACTTTTATGTTGAATAACAAATTGAATTTCTATCATTTTTTTCAATATTTCCTCTTTGGAGTAATTATGTATATATTTGCATTGTGTTTTATATTGTAAACGAGATAAATCTTGATTTCTATTATAATATTCGGATTTACAGAAAAAATGTAAATTATTTTTAAGGAATTCTATTTATTTAAAATTTTTATTCTCATAATAAAAATAGATATTTGTTAAAATTTATTTTTAATCAAATTTTTTATTGATTTTCAAAGTATTATAATTAATAAAACGCTGTGTCTATTTCGCCCGTTTACGGGCGAAATAAGAGGAATGAATTATTTCGCCCGCAATGAAAACTGAGTAAGTGGGGGAAACGGGCGAAATAAGAAGAATGAATTATTTCGCCCGTTTTTGATTTTCTAAATAATTTTTATGAGAAAAGAGGTTAACTTGTCACTTGCTTGTGTATATATAAGACGTATATATACAAGGAAAGGTTTATTCAATGACAATTTTTTCTTTCGATAATTATTTATTTTAATGTTAGAATCACTTAAAAAAATTTCCAAAGATGGAAGTCGGAGAAAATTAGTCATTTTGATTTTTTACACGAATTTTCAAAAACCATATATTTCAACAAAATTATTATTTCCTCAGCTCATAAGCAATTTTTCTTTAGTAATTATTTATTATAATGTGAGAAATTATTTTAAAAAATTGTAAGAGGATCTAAGGCAAGGAAATCAGTGATTTTTAATTATTTTTGTCGTGGATTTTCCAAATATCCCGCAATTTCAACTAAATTATTATTTCCTCGCTACAGAAGCCATTTTTTCTATTGCTAATTGTTTATTTTTTAATATGGATGCACTTGCAATTTTTTAAAGGGCTTCTTACATTAAAAAACAATTAGCAAAAGAAAAAATGTTCATTACATAAAACTTGTTAACTTCAGTTTCATAACATTTTTTGGGTTTCTAAAATGTATTAATTAAAAAAAATTTTAAAGGAAGATATTGACTAAAAGAAACTAAAATTTAGAAATGCCATATTCATTTCAATTGTAAGCACTAAATTTAAAATCAAAAAGTTGTATAATGTCAACAAAAAAATTGAGTTTTTAGTATCAGGCTGAATAAAAATTCCCTGACAATTCCAGGTTTTCCAGGTCCGTGGCAACCCTGATTAAAGTTTGAAGTTCAGTTCTGAATCTACGAAATATTATTTATTTTTACATAATCTTTTGATGTTAAAATTTAAAGTTTTTCTTAGTAAGAACATTTTTTTAATTTAGTATTTTGGTTTTGGTTAAATATGATACATATTTTCAATTATTTTTTAACATAATTTAAAAATTTGTAATATAGTCTTAATATATATCAAATTGAAGCTTAAAATCTACCGTTTATTTTTCAGTTATATTTAATTTCAATAAAACAAAAGAAATTTTAAAAATAATTAATTAAAAATTATTACTGGCAATAGGAGTAAAAATTTAAATTCATCTCCGAAGCCTCGTTTTTCAGTTAATAACATCATATTTTGAAACTGTTTTTTAATTATGCGAAATCTATATATAAATATTTGATGTTGTAGCCCAAAAAATTTGTTAAATTATGTTTCAATATTTTTAAATTTAATAAAAACGTGGATTTTTTACAGAAAATATCAATTTTGAACTTTAAATGATAAATTTAAAAATTAATTACCATTTTTTTCCGTTCAATATAAAAAAATATATATTAGTTATTTTGAAAAGATAAAATAGTTATAAAAAATAATTAAATGCACAATTCATTAAATTATGAATGAATGATGTCAAAAGTTTAATAAATTAACGAAATTAAATTTAAAAGGAATTTTTTTTACAAAAACTCAGATCAACGAAAACGAATCTAACCTATA
Source organism: Leptopilina myrica (nomen nudum) (assembly GCA_032872475.1). NCBI lineage: Eukaryota > Metazoa > Arthropoda > Insecta > Hymenoptera > Figitidae > Leptopilina > Leptopilina myrica (nomen nudum). Next base: position 9,311,477 of record CM065466.1, read on the forward strand.
TTCACAATCCTTAAATATATACGTCTTATATACACAAGCAAGTGACAAGTTAACCTCTTTTCTCATAAAAATTATTTAGAAAATCAAAAACGGGCGAAATAATTCATTCTTTTTATTTCGCCCGTTTCCCCCACTTACTCAGTTTTCATTGCGGGCGAAATAATTCATTCCTCTTATTTCGCCCGTAAACGGGCGAAATAGACACTGCGTTAATAAAATACAATAAATTTCACACTATGGAATTTTATTGTTAATGCATTTTTGTATAACACCATAAAGTTAGAAGAAATAAATATATTTTATTTTTAACAATTATATTACTTGCATTCTCGCAAATTAAAAATTATGCTAATTTATAAATTATATTCCATGCAAATTAAGAAAAATAATTATTCTACATAAGGTAATTTATATTAAACACAATTTCATAATGTGAAATTTATATTTATAATACTTACAAAATCTATAAAAATAAAATTCAATTGGAAAAAAATTATAATAAATATCTATTCTCAATTTCGTACCTAATGTTGATATTAAATTTTAAATACCTACCATTCGAGTAAATAATGATTATAAAATTTAAAATTCCGTTAAATAACAATAAATTATAAAGATGATAATTTAGATGCGCCCCGTATTTTTTTATATCCAATTTTTATAGATAAAATAAATTTTTTATAATTTCCGAAATTTAAAATTTGTCTTGCTGTAAATAATTTATAGTGAAAAATTTTTAATAAATTCAATTAATTATAGTTTTTGTTCTATTACAAATTTTGCAATACTTTTCAGCCTAAAAGTTTCAAAGTTTTCTCATATACAATGTAAAATAAAGTATTTGAACAATTCTTCAAACAAATTGTTTATATTATTTTATGTTTTATTAGATGCTGAACGAATGTACAATTTAATGAACACTTAACTTAATTTTTAAATGAAAAAGAATTTAACATTCTTAGGAAAAATTGATAAGTTTTATTTTTTTTAAATTTGTATTTATTTGGGGCATTCTCTGGAAAAAATATTTAAAAAATGAAAATTTATTTTATTGACTCGAAACTTTGGTTAAGCTACTTTTTTCATTTTTTTTTAAATTGCACTACTTTAAATTCGATAATAGTTGGAAAAAAAATTATTCGCAAACATTTTAATAAAATTCTTCTTACAATCAATTCAAAAAATTTTCATAAAATTATTCAAAAAATTAATTGATTAAATTGTTTAAATTTATTACCAATTATTTAAAATTAATATTAATATTATTATAATCATATTTCATATCATCTTCACAGGATTTTAATTGTTTTCAATACAATTTTCAAGAAAATTTTTCTAAAGAAATGAATTATTTTGAATATTTTAATAAAATTATATAAATTTAATTAATTATTTTCTAAAATTTTTAAAACATTTCTGTGTGAGAATAAAAATATGTTTATAAATATTAAAGTTAGGTATAGCAGGAATTCAATTATTATATTATAATAATCGACATAATCTGTTTTCACCTGAAGTTAGCGTTGTTTTATTACAATGTTTTGTTTTGTAGTTTAAATTGATATGTCAAAAGAAAGAAAGTTAATTTGTAGACTGTATGTACAAAAATGTGTAGGAAATTGTGTTTAATGTGTAGTGTTTTAATTTGTTAGCTTCCTTAAAAATTAAATTTTGAATAATATTATTTAATAATTCTAGAAAATTAATTGAATTTTGGAAGACTTGCAGTTCAAATTTTTAAGTATTTTGAAATTTTACGCAAATAAGGAACAATAATTAGTTAAATATTTATTTTACAAAAGTTATTAAAATTGGAAAAATTTAATTTGGAAATTTTTTAAAAAATTAGGTTTTTAAAAATTATTAATTAAAATTTTTTAAAGAAAAAGGTACTTGAATTCACAATAATAATTTTAACAAATTGAAACAATTGGAAATTCTGTAAAATTAAAATTTTTTAAAAATTTTATTCTTTCCACTTTAAAAATGTTCTATGAATATAATTATATTTTTGAAATTATATTATTTTATGAATTTACAAAAATTATTCTATTTAAATAATTCAATTCTTGTAGTTAAATTCGGATAGGAATTGATTTAACAAAAATTTCAGTTAACATTTTAAAAAATAATTAAATATTTAAACCGTTATAACAGGAATTTTAGGAATTAATTAAATTTTAAAAGGTTTTTAAATTAAATTCCTCGAAAATTTAAAGGAAGTAAAAGTTTAAAAATCTTTAAATTTTTATTTTAAGAAATTATTAGTAACATTATTTTTCTTTAAAAAATAATAATTTTTTTTAAAAGTTGTAAAAAAATAATTGAATTTCGGATGAATTACATTTGCAAATTTTAGAAATAATTATATTTCATGAGGTTTTTTCATTGAAATTATTTGAAATTTTAATTTCTCGGGAAAAATAAATATGAAGAAGTTTTTAATTTTTTTAAATTGATAGCTTCTTTCTCATTTAATTTTTAAATTTTTGTTTAACAAAAATTATTAAAGGTTTGAAAAATTTAATGTTGTAAAATTGTTTTTTGATAAAATTGAACTAAAAATTTTTTAAAATACGTCTATATACAAAATTAATTTTAAAAAATTGAAACAATTGAAAATTTTGACAACTTTCATTGAAATAAATTTTCAATTTTAATTCAAGCTGCTGTTCGAAATATTTTGGAATTTACTATACGAGTTGTTCAAATAATTACATTTAATGAAAGGCAGTAAGAAGAATTATATATTTTTTTAAGAAAATTAGAATTTTCATTTTTGAAAAAGCAAATTTTGAAAAAAATATAGGAAAAGAAAATTTCACGCGCGCTTGAGCGTGTTTAATTTTGCTAGTTTTTAAGAAAATTGCAATTAGATTTTTCGAAACAACTGAATAATTTTACTTTTAAGTTTTCATAAAATGATTCTAAACAATTCAATTAATTATGTTGGAATAATTTAATTATTTTCATAAATAATAAAATTCTTCACAAGATTTCAATTATTTTTTTTAATACAATTTTAAATGAATTCTTCGAAAAATTTAATTATTTTTAAAAGTTTTATTTAAATTCTTGAACAGAAATTAAATATTAAAAAAAATTTTGATAACATTATTTATCCAATTTTAATAAATAATCAATTATTCTATCCATTATTTGTTTTTTTAAGTAATTGAATTCTTGTAGAACGTTTTAATAAGAATTGATTTTTAAAACTTAACTTTCAGTAAAGTTTTTAGATTATAATTCTTTATTAAATTCGTTATAGTATATGAATTTTTAAAAACTGTTAAATTTTGGAAAGCTTTTACATTAAAATTATTAAAAAAAATTTATTTCTGTGGAAAAATAATTAAGTATTTTTATGTTTATTGAAAAAAAATTATTTAAGTAGAAAAAATGTATCGAATTTACAATTATTTTGATAAATTCTAACTTAAATCTTGGAAAGTAATTGAATTTTATAAAAATTTAGAATTGATGTTATTACCAGGATAAGAACAAAAAGTAAATATTTTCTTTGGAAATCAGGAAAATGTCAGGGAAATACAGAATCAAATTTTTGTGAAACTTGTGAAACAACTAAAACGTGTTTCTTTAGTCCTCACATTTAATTTATCGATAGCTTATTTTTTCAACCTTAAGGCTACTTTTTTTATTATTATTTTATTATTTGTTATTATTTCTTTTATTATTTATTATTAAATTATTATATGAGTTATTAGATTTATTATAAATTTTCTTATTAAATGTACTTTGTAAAAAATAAAAATTACTCGAAAATAATAATTAATTTAAAATAATGAATAAATTATTCTGCGTCATTTTCACAGACCACACTCTTTACAACGGGTAAAGAAGACTGAAAACTATCTTCTCTCCTTACCAACTCATCATCAAAAGTTACTATCAAAATATCGAGATCACCTGCAAGAAGTGAAACGCTGTATTGAAAATAATGACGACATAATAAAACTTATAATTAAGGATGTGGCGCACATATTTGAGAACGTGAATCCAGCCAGCACAGATAACGAGAGTGTAAGAAAAGTTAATCTGGTGTGTAGCATGATAACTTTCTTCTTTATATTTATCAATAGATCTCTTAATTTTAGAGTGAGTTTTGGTTATTTTCTTTTTTTTTAATAAAATTACTTACCTACAGGTTTCGTTTTCTAGAACCGTTTTCTTCTTCTTCTTCTTCTTCTTTTTCTTTTCTCTATTATTCCTTTTAACACAAAATTTACTAAAGTAGTTACGAAAATACTAAACATATATATATATACGGGTCATTCTCACAATCGGGACAAATGACCCGTACATTAGATTTTTTTAAATAAATAATAATAATTTTTCAAAACTTTTACCTCCTAATAATGGCATTCATCATGATTTAATCGGATCCTATGAAAAATAAATAAAAAATTTGAAATATTTAGAGATACACATGTTTATATAGTATAAAAACTCCCCTCCGTTACTGTTCATAAAGAAAGTTTCATTTATAAAAGAAGTATTATATTAATTTTGCAATATAAAAAAAATTTTTGCCGGGTAAAATCTACTTATTATTCTATTTGTAATTGATTCATCAAGAGTAAAGTAAAATATTTGTGAGGTATTTTTTCTTAGAATTAAATTCGTTTTGTGCAGAAATAAAACTCCCCTCCGTTACCACTCACAAATATAATTTTAAAATATAGAAAAAAACGACAACATAAAAATAAATAAATCAAAACTCTTTGTAGTGTCAGTATAGTTATGGTCATAACATAAAATGATGAAATAAAAAGAAAATAGTCAGTTTTAAAAGGACTTTTAGTGTGTCAGTGTTCATCGACATAATAAAAACTCCCCTCCGTTACCGCAATAAATTTAGTTTTTTGAAAGTAAATAATAATAATTGTTAATAATTTTATTCACATCGTTTTATTTAAAAACAAAGAAAACTAAAGATGTTATTAATTTATTTATAAAATTGATTTTTCTGCAACACAATGAACATATTTCGAAGCTGTCTTATAAAAGAAAACTCCCCTCCGTTACCGATAGTATATTTCCATTATACAGTACCTAAATTGCAGACTTTATTAATCATGGGATTCGTTTGAAACTCGTTACTCGGGGGTTTTTGGGGTCGCTGATTACGAATCCGATGTCAGTTTTTGAAAATCCAAAATGGCGGGACCAATATGGCGGACACTTTTTTGAAAAATTCATCGGATTTGCTTGAAACTCGTTACTCGGGGGTTTTCGGGGTCGCTAATTACGAATCCGATGTCAGTTTTTGAAAATCCAAAATGGCGGGTCCAATATGGCGGACACATTTTTGAAAAATTCATCGGATTTGCTTGAAACTCGTTACTCGGGGGTTTTCGGGGTCGCTAATTACGAATCTGATATCAGTTTTCCAAAATCCAAAATGGCGGATCCAATTTGGTGGACACATTTTTGAAACATTCATCGGATTCGGTTAAAACTTGTTTCTCTGAGTTTTTCGGGGTCGCTGATTACGAATCCGATATCAGTTTTTAAAAATCAAAAATGGCGGATTCATCAAGAATAAAGTAAAATATTTGAGAGGTATTTTTTCCTAGAATTGAATTAGTTTTGTCCACCGCACGAAATTCCCCACCATTACGGGATACAAACATAATAAAATTTATTTTTGAAATTAGCAACCCTAAAAATACACGAGTGTCTACTTTAAAATTATCCCAATTAGTTTTTTAAAGTGTCCACCATATTGGATCTGACATTTTGGATTTTGGAAAACTGATATCGGATTCGTAATTAGCGACACCGAAAACCCCCGAGTAACGAGTTTCAAGCAAATACGATGAATATTTCATAAAGTGTCCGCCATATTGAATCCGCCATTTTGGATTTTTAAAAACTGATATCGGATTCGTAATAAGCGACACCGAAAACCCCCGAGTAACGAGTTTCAAGCAAATCCGATGAATTTTTCAAAAAAGTGTCCGCCATATTGAATGCGCCATTTTGGATTTTTAAAAACTGATATCGGATTCGTAATCAGCGACCACGAAAACCCCCGAGTAACGAATTTTATGTAATTTCCATCAATTTTTAAAATATTTTAGTTGCGATAAATTTTCAACAAAAATTCTGAATAAAAAACATTAATTTTTAATAATAATGTTAATAAAGATTGTAACCACGTATTTTATAGGTTTATTAAGATCCCCCTTTTGCCACAGGATTAATAATAAAAGTGATTTTTCAACTTTTTTTTTATAAAATTTCAATTTTGAATTTGTCCCTTTCTAGAGATTGACCCATACATACAATACTGCCGGGAATTTTGCAAACACTTAATTTTTATTAATTCAGAAAAAAATTGTTTATCGAATATTAAATCTTTAACCTTTCGTGCCTCTGGTACATTAAAAAATTTGACATAATTCTTATAAATTTGAACCAAATAACAATTAATTCAGCTTGTTTTGTCTATTTGTGGAAAAAACTAAAAATATTACATAGTACGATTATAATTATTATGAACTATATGTGAAATATTTATGAGAAAATAGCGAAATCTATATTGTTACAAATTTTCCACAAATTCACTTGAAACTTGTTATTCGGTGTTTTTTCAGGGTCACCATTTTAAACTTTTTAAATCTGACTTCAGATACGTGATCAGCGACCCCAAAAACCCCCAAGTAACAAGTTTTATGTAAAATTAAGCAATTTTAAAAAAATGTCTGATCCATATTGGATCCGACATTTTGAATTTAAAAAATTTTTTAAATCTGACTTCAAATTCGTAATCAGTGACCACAAAAATCCCTGAGTAACAAGTTTCAACAATATTCAATCTCAACAAAAACCGGAATCAATTAAAAGTTTATTAAATTTAGCATCAATTAGATTAAGATACAACCATTTTAATAATAATATAAATATGATATTGTTTGAGATTAGTCACTTTTATAATGTGAAGTATAAATCTGAAGCTTCAATCCTAAACAAAATTTACTTGCAAATTATTAGTATTTGCTATAAAATCTAAAAATATTTTCTCATGCTCTGTAAGTTTTTCGAGTGAAATAAAAATTCAAACCTATCGTTTCCTTTCGTTTATTTTATCCCTTAATCAAACTTTTGAAAACTTTGTTTTATTAAAAAATTATAGCATCTAAGTTTTTTTATAAAAAAAATTTCGGTTTATTTGACACTAAATTTAATAAACTTCTGGATCATTCCGGTTTAACAGTATTTCGGTTTACAAGAGTATTTTGGGTCCCTGATTACGATTTTTATGCTAAACTTTCAAAATTCAAAATGGCTCATCTAATATGTCGGACAATTTCTTAAAAGGAGGACACACCGATATTTTTACTAGGTATATAAAGAAAATAATTTAAATATTCTACACAATTATTTTTAAAGTAACTTTTTGTGAGTAATTTTAAAGTCATAGAATAAAATCGGTTAAAAAAGGTTTAAAATCTTTTTGAATTTTTATTTTTCTTAAAAATTTGTCGACTTTTAAATCTATGCGTAATTTTTTAAAAAATTTTAAAAAATTTGTTTTAAATTTTTTTAATGTTTTATTAATTGGTAATAAAACATTTTTTTACAAAATTACGCGTGAAAAATCGAAATACAAAAAGGTTTAAAACTAAAGGTGTGAAAAAACTCAAATAATATTGGTACTTAATTTTTTTTATTAGAAAATTAATTTGTTTATGTTTCTAATTTAAAATCCAATTTTTTAAAGTATAAAATTCTTTTTAAATTAAATAATTTTAAATATAAAAAATTAAGATAAAATTATTTTTTAGAGTAAAAAAATATAAAATATATAAAAATTATGATTTGAAATTAGTTTGACAAATAAAGAAATGAATTTTCATATAAAATTTTTTTTTAGCATTTTTAACCTTTTTTTTTAAAAGAAAATGCTTCAAAAATAGTGGAAATCAATTTTTTTATTCGGCAATTTTTTTGAAGATAGAAAAACCTATTTCCTAAAATTTTACAAATGCATTTTAAAATCTATTAAATCTTAAGAAAAATAAAAATTCAAAATATTTCGTGATCATTGAATTTCTGGAACAAAACTAAAATAAATATAATTTTATGGAAGATTGGAATCATTTTCTTGACATCTACTTAAGGAAGAACCTGACGCACAGTCAAAACAAAAGTTTGTCTAATGTCATAATTTCCTAATTTAAAAGAAAAAGACAAATTAAAATTTTAATTCGTTTTGGTGGAAAGGGAAAGAATTTAATTTTGAACATTTAAAACGATTGAGACTTGCATGAGAAAAAAATTACAATTTTCTGTCAATAAAAAAGAACTCTTAAATTTTAGGTTATGTTACTTAAATCATTTATTATTGACAAAAAGGTATAATTTGTATTCAAAATATAACTTTAAATTGTTCAAAATGTATACGAAATTATGACATAGGACTAACTTTTAATCCGATTATTTGTCAGATTCTTCCTTAAAAAATTAACTAAATTGTCTTGACTCTTGTCTTTTAGGAACAGTTTCGTTTACTAATCATGAGCTTAAAGTAACTTTTAAAGAATTAAAAATGGCAAATTCAATATGGCGAATAATATTTTTTAAAAACAATTAAATTCTTTAAACTTCTTAATTACATATTTTTAAAACTTCTAATTCTCAATTAAAAATAATTAAAATTAAGTTAAAGTTAAATTAATTAATTAAAAAAAAGTCTCAAGTAACAAATTTTTAAACAGATCCTACTAATTTTTAACTTTATATCCACCATATTGGATCCTCCAATTTAAATTTTGAAAATGTGAAATTAAATTTGTAATCAGCGATGAAAAAAACCCCTGTTTGACTTTGAAAAAAAATTATAAACTTTTAAAGTTCTGGTGGCCATTTTTAATTTTTTAAAGTTCTCATAGAATTTTAAAAATTATTTATTTTTTTCATTTTTAAACAAAAAATATAGTTTAAAAGTATTTCTGATCATTTAATTCTCTATAATTCGTTAAAGAGACAATAACACGGATGTTTTACTACAATTGATATTATATTTTTTTTATTTTTGTAAAAACAATTCTTTTTGTAATACAAATTTGGTGTATGCACAATTTCAGGAATAATTTTCAAAATAATGTATTCGAAAAGTATGTAATCCATTAAATAATCTTATTTTATATTCTTTAAAATAAAGTTTACCAAACGCATGACAAATTATAATTTTTGAACAACCGGTATATTGAAAAACGAAGTAGAAACAATTTTTCCTTTGATTTTAATTAACGTTACCCTTTAGTTTTGTTGTCTGACAAAACATTTTACTTCATTTAAAAATTTCAAGTCATGCGATGAACAAAAGCATCGTTATGAAAAATCGAAGAAAAAGTTTTCCCTTTTCTAACTATGTAGAACCCTTGGGATTTTTTTTGCATTTTGACTGGGAGAAATGTTTGAAGTCTATGAGAATATTTTGTCCGCCTGATTCGGCGTCCGCATGATATTTCAAAACCATATTTTGTAAAGTGTTTTTTATTTCTAAAATCTGTTCTTTTTAAAATTTTGGTATTTTTTTTCTTTAAAATTAGGTGTCATTTTCTTTCAAAACTATTTTAAATTACTTTTTATATTAAATCCTTTATGCAGTTGCTGTAGATACGAAAGTAATTTTTGGCACCAATTCTTTTTAGTCCTAAATTTAAAATTACATATTTTTAGACATTAAGTGCCAGACCAATAACAGCTGATCAGGAAAAAGTTCAAGCAACAATTAAGCAATTAGTACGTGATTGGAGTACGGAAGGGATCGATGAGAGAAATGCTTGTTATCAACCAATCGTAGATGAAATTATAATGCAGTTTCCACTGGACTATTGGTATGAATTTAAATATTTATTTTAGTGACCATTTTTTACTTCCCTCAACCGAATTTCGGAAAAAAAATTAGAAAGTTATAATTAAAATTATTTAAAATGGTTCATTTCCCAAAAATAATTTTAAAAAATTGGAAGAATATGACATTTTCTTAAATTTCACTAAAATGAATTTTATATTTCAAAGAATTTGATTGTTTTACTTTAAAAAATTAGTTTTAAATATTCTTGTATTTTTTGAAGAATTTTACTAAAAATTTAGAAAATAATCAGATTTTACAAAAATTATTATATAATTCGTGTGAAGTTACAATTAAGTTTTCAAAAAGTACGAATTAAATTTTTTTGAATATATTCTTGAAATCCCGAAAATTAATTTCATAAAATTGAATCAATTGAAAATTTTGTAAAATTTTATTAAAATAAAATTTACATTTTAAAGAATTTTATTTTCTCACCATTAAAAATTTTTTAGAAGTATAATTGTATTTTTGAAAATACATTACTTTTTTGGATTTACAAAAATTATTCTATATTTAAATCATTTAATTCTCACAGTTAAATTCTGATACAAATTGATTTAAAATCATTGAGTTAAAATTTCAGAAAATAATTTTAAAAAATTGAAACAATTGAAATTTTGTCAAATTTCATTAAAATACATTTTATATTTTAAGGAATTTTATTTTTCTTTTAAAAATTATTTTAATTTTAGTTAAATTTTTGTTCGTTGTGCTTGTTAGTTTAATAAAGAATTTCAGTTACATTCTTGAAATTGAATATTAGAAGCGTTACAACAACAATTTTAAAGAAATACTTAAATTTTAATAAGGGTTTTAAATGGAAATCTTATTACAAACGCCGTAAAAGTATAATAGTATTTAAATGTTTGTTTAAAAAAATATTATTATTAAGTACATTATTTTCATTTAAAAATTATTAAAATTTTGAATAGTTTTATTCAAAAACTCTCAAAAAGTAATTTGCATTTCCAAAAATTGCAGTTATTATTTTTAGAAATATAGTTGAATTTCAAAAAAGATTTTACACTGAAATTTCAATTAAAATAATTAACAATCAGTTTTTAAATATTAGTTTAACAAAATTTATTCTATTTTTGAATAATATAATTGAGAAATTCTAAAAAATTAGGTATTTGAAAAAATTGTCTACTACCATAATTTTATAATTTAAAAATTACACTTGGAAATAGAATCTTATTTTAAAGAATTATATTTCGAAAAGTTGTACCTTATTTTTTAAAAAATAATGTATCTTTTATTAAATTTAAAAAAGAATGTTTTTCTTACTAACAAGAGGCTTGAAAATTTCACTCGCTTGTAGTTATTTAATAAAAAAAGAGAAACTATTTAATGTTAACAAACATCGGCGGTGAATGGATACGAATGTGTGAATTACAGTTAAAGAGGAATATCAAATGATAGGTAAATTTCCAGTACACCTTCCGAAGTGCAAGTTTTGGTACCTGGTGCTGGTCTCGGTAGGCTGGCTTATGAAATTGCAAGACGTGGATATACGTGTCAGGGAAATGAATTTTCATTATTCATGCTGTTTGCGTCTCACTTTGTACTCAACAAGTAAGCAAATGTGACTTTTTTAATTTTCTTTTTTTAATTCACTTTACCTATTTTTGTGGCCAATATCGAAATTCAAGTACATTAATTTGTTTGCAGATGTAGAGATATCAATTCTTTTAAAGTACATCCTTGGGTACATCAATACATGAATAATTTAAAGCCCGAACATCAGACACAAGCTGTCTTTTTCCCCGACGTTAATCCTAGCGATCTACCTGAAAATGTACAATTTTCTATGACTGCCGGAGATTTTCTCGAGGTAAACATTTTAAGCAATAAAAATAGTTATACTTAGAAATTAATTTTTATGTATTCAAAATACGGTTAATGTTCTTTATTTTATAATAAAAAAATGCAATTTTTAAAAAAGATTTTTAAAAATCAAAACTAAAGGTTGAAATTCTTTTTCATTTCTCAGGTATACAAGAAAGATGAAAACTGGGATTGCGTGGCCACCTGTTTTTTCATAGACTGCGCAAACAATATTGTTCAATTCATTGAAACAATATATAAAATTTTAAAACCCGGTGGCGTATGGATAAATTTAGGACCACTTTTGTATCACTTTAGTGACATGCCAATGGAGGACTCAATTGAACCCAGTTACGAAGTCGTCAAAGACGTTATAAGAGGCTTAGGTTTTCAATTGGAGGTGAGAGAATTATAATATTTATTGCATCCTATCGAATAAATACAAAACTACTCTTTAGATTTTAAAGTTAAAAAAATTTTTTTTTTCAATAGAAGAATATAACTAAATTTTTTTGTTCACCTTTTAAACTCTAATTTACTTTATTTTTGAATTTGCAGAAAGAAGAAACACATGTAAAATCAAGATACGCCCAAAATTCCAATAGTATGTTGCAATATGAATATAAAAGTGTTTATTTTGTATGTCGAAAACCAAAAAGACACTATAAAGTTGGAATGAATGGAGTTAATGATAGCAACGGAATTCACGAACAAGAAAATTAATAATTTTTTATACCTAGTGTTATATTCAATCTGCGAGGAAAAATGAAAGTCTGTTATAATTGTATTAAGAGTTTGAAATATTTTTTTTTACTGTAACATTATTATTTCAACTTTTATTTTTAACAAGTTCATTCATCGATTTCAAATTATTTTCGTGTTCTATTTTCAGATTTTTGAAATCAAATGTAAGTGTTGACATTTGTATAACTACTAATTGATTACTCGTATTTGAATTTTTCCTGATTCTCACACACAAACATCACATGATTTTGTACTTTGAATAAGGGTCAAAAAGAAACTCATTTTTTTATACATATAATATAGACTTGTGATTTCTATATTTAAATATGAAATTTGTGATTTAATATAGTAGACCTACAATGTTGGCTATTTGAGTTTCTTGTGAGACCATTCTCCTCATAATTTAAGTGTCTTTAACACGTCTTTTTTGAAAAAGAGGGACGTAAAATTATGTAAAGTTTATAAAAAAAAATAATGAATTATATTTGATCAGAACAGCATAAATATAGTTAAGCAGCTTTTTGATACTACAAAATAAAATAAACACTATAATTTGTATATAAAATGTTTAAATTTTGAAATGAAAAATAAAAAACAAATAAAACAGCAAATGGAAATAAATGTTACATTTAAATTGGTAATTGCACAGCAATTAAATAAGTCGTAAACAGAACAATTTCTCAACAATTGCTTAAAATTATCCTGTTAAATGTAAATACTCATTCAATTTTATACCTTCTCGAAATTTATAAATATCCTACTTTTTTTAATGTACGAAGAAAATTATTTTTCATTGTGAAGGATTTGTAATAACATACTTAACAATTTATTTATTAATTTCTTTTTATTTTCCTTATTACAATACTTATTAGTTTTAATATTTTAACATAATGAATATATTACAGATAAGCTAACTAATCAATAAAAAATATAATAATAAAACTTTTGAATTTACCCTAATTTAAGACATTAATGTTGACTATACATAATAATACGTTAATTAATTTAAGAATACGAAGAACTGGTTTAGATTTAATCTTCCTGACAAATTTATAGGTTTTCTTTATATTATTAAAAATTAATAAATAATTAGCATGAGGTAGAAAAATACATAAGAACAAAGGGTTTTATTATTTCATAAATAAATATGTATTATAAACTACTATTTAGATATTGTATAAAAAGAAGAGCTATTTGATCGGGCGCTACCTGTTGCATTTTAGTGTAGGTTAAAAATTGGCGTCTCAATTTACTGAGTTGAGCGGCATTACCAGAATTTTTAAGAGTGTGACCATATTTCTGAATTTTAATATCATTCTCAATTCCAATTTGTTTTGCAGCTAATATTTCCTGAAACAGATGAACATTCATTTTAAAAATAAATTAAAACAATTTTATTCAATTATATGAATTATAAAATACATATTTGTTAAATTTGCGACTTACATTTACAATTTCTTGTGTTATTTTGTCCATGTCGTATAAATAATTTGTTGATGATAAAAGAGGCTGAAAAAGAATTAGTATATGATAATATGCTTTTGAAAATGCAAAATACTTTTAACAAATTTCTGGAATATTTTCACAAAGAAATTACACTTACACATTGTGTGCTCATATTTGGCTTTGGCGCTTTAACGTTATATAGCGCGGAATAAATATTTTCGAATTGCAATTCATCCTCTGGTAAAACGGCAAACAACGGAGAATCCCAACGATTTTTACTGTCTGGTGCCTCATACCTTTATTTTAAGAATAGGTGATTAAAATATAGAAAAGTAAAAATTATTATTTTCAATATATTTTGAAATACTAGTCGTTCTAGTTGTAGAATTACTAGTAGTTAGTAAGTTACTAGTAATTACTAGTAACTTAGCAACTTAGTAACTACTAGAAGAAATACAACCAATAAAAACAACTTGTTTTAAATGTGTATTCTTTTAAATTTTACCTCATAACGAGAGCGTCAAAAATTTCTCTAGAATATTTTTCTGATTCTGGTCTATTTTCATTCCATAACCAAGCATGTTCAACGGGTATATCACAATGAAGAGTACATTGAGGTGTTTTATAAAGTTTACAAAGACAGTAAATTTCATATCGACATCCTTTAATATAATTACTGCCATCAATAATTAATACATCTTTGCTGTTTAGATAACGTTGAACGTCTGATTTTATGTCTGCTCGAACGCCCTTTTCATTTTTGGACTCTAAAAGAAAACCCCAAAAATAAATGAAAAACAAATTATTCAGAAATTTTTACCTCATTCAATTCTCGATTAACGAAATTTTTAATTATGTAAAATACTTTATTCAAGAGGAGGGTACATCGTTATTTTTAACTATTTCAAGAAAATAATGTAAATATTCCACATAGGTAATTACTTTTAAAGTAAATTTTTATAAATAAATCACAAAATGTTTTTAAATCCATAAGCAATTGATTTTTATAATTTTTGAAACTGTTTTCAAACAATTTTTGTTTTTAGTTAGAATAAAATTGAATCGTGACCTGACCAAAGTCCCTTTTCGAAATTAACGATTCAATTATAATCTTAAATTAGTTAGAAAAATAAACAAATGAATATTCATATAAAAAATTTAATATTTATATCTTTTACTATTTTCAAACTAAAAACAAAGATATTTTTAAGAATGTTTCAAAATTTATGAAAATCAATTTTTTGTGGATTTAAAAACATTATTGTTTAACATAAGAGTAAGAGTACTTATTGTACGAAAGGGCATAACGTCAAAGTTAGACAAAAAATTCAAAAAGTTTCAAATGACCGAATTCATTTCAAATCAGACAGGCTCAACTTTTTGGGTAGTGAAACTCATTTTCGTCTTCAAAATATTGTTTTATAAAGAATTTTAGACGACACGTATTTTTTTATTTTGCTTAAAAAAAATTTTTGTCAGAGTTATAAGTATTTTAAGTTCTAAAGTCGGAAACTCGGTTTCCCAAAAATTTGGGGTGGAAAATGATTAAAGTGTTATAACTTTTTATGTAATTATGATAAATTACTTTTTCTTTTTGCATCTGAAAGGGACTTTGTAACTCATCTCAAATCCGTTGGAAAATTTAAAAAATATTTAAAAATAACAAAATAGCGGCCATTATTCTAAAAAACTTTAAATTGAATTTTCTCAAAAACCCCACCTTTTTTGGGAATTATGTTCATATAAAAGAATATTTTCCATAAGAATTTAAGTTGTGCCCGATTTTATTACAAAAGAAAAAAAAATTTTCATGAATTTTGCAAAAAATCGAGTAAACGCTCATATTTATTGCGCTTTTAATATTAATAACATTATTATTTTATATGAATGAGCAAATAAGTTTTAAAGAATTCAATTTTATGAAAATCATTAAATCTTACTTCATTTTTTCCTGTTTTAAACATTCGTTTTTAGTCCAAATATAATGTCAACAATTTTAAACTGCTATGACAGCAAAGATTACACAAGCCTGAAAAAAAATAAAAATTGCCGTTGTCAGAGGTTGAGAAGTGATTTCCCGCAGTAGGGGAGACTGGGGCGAAAAGTTAAATTTTGCATAAATGATTTTTTTTTGCAATATAATCCGCTTAGATGCAAATATTTGTATATCAATATTGTAGGGCAACTTGTCCTCTACAACTTTCAATAAAAAAATTCTTGATATTTTCTCATAAAATACATGTTTTGTCCTTTTTTGAAAATTTTGTTTTTTTTAACTTTTCGCCGCATGCTGGGGCGAAAAGTTAAATTCTATTTTTAGCCTACTAAAACTATTTTCTGATAGGTGATAAGTATTAGATAAGTTAAAGTATACGTAAACAAGTAATTTAGTAAATAATGATCTTTGTTTATTTAAAAAAAGCTTTAGAATAGTTGTAAAGTTAAAAAATTAAAATTAAAAAAAAATTTTTTTTTTTGTTTATTTCATGTAAACGGTCTTGTTTTTTGACAGAGTACTTGTCCAATGTTAAATAAATAATTTTTAAACAAGGGGCATTTCATGTCAAGTGATCAAGGTGGACAAAAATTTTTCTCCAATCGTAGCAAAACTTGGGGCTTTTGTAGTACTCATAGATAGTAATTTTTCGTGAAAATATTTTTTTACCTAGTCCAATATTTTCCGAGGGGGAGGGGGTTAAATTTTTGTGTTTTTCAGTACAATGCTTATTTCAATAATTATTTACTCTTAAACAATTAAACATACAAATTTGACAAAGTACATTTTGGAAAGGTTTTTTCATGCTCTTTCGATTGGAAATAAGCATTTTGAAAAAAAAAATTTTTTGACCCAAAAAAATCAAAATTAATAATAAATTTCAATTTTTGGGGCAGAAAGACCCAATTTTTTTATAATTTTTTTTTTTAAACGAAAGCTGAGGTTTTTTCCTAAAAGGACATATAAATGGTAAAGTGGGACTAGAATGTTTAAACATTGAAAAAAAGAATTTTCTCCTAAACGGAGCTTAAAACCGGGATTTGAGCGCTCCGGCGAGTAGAAAACTTTTTTTTTCAATGTTTGAACATTCTAGTCCCACTTTACCATTTATATGTCCTTTTAGGAAAAAACCTCAGCTTTCGTTTAAAAAAAAAAAAAAAAAAAACTTCGGTCTTTCTGCCCCAAAAATTGAAATTTATTATTAATTTTGATTTTTTTGAGTCAAAAAATTTTTTTTTTTCAAAATGCTTATTTCCAATTGAAAGAGCATGAAAAAACCGTTCCAAAATGTACTTTGCCAAATTCGTATGTTTAATTGTTTAAGAGTAAAAAATTATTGAAATAAACATTGCACCAAAAGACCCCTTGATCACTTGACGCGGAATCCCCCACAAACCAACCCAAAAAAACGAAAAATAAAAAAAATTAAATACATGTAAAAATACATTTAACTTTTCGCCCCAGGGTGCGTTTTTGTCTTTCACAACAAATATAAAAAATCTCACTAAAGATATTTAGCAAATACCTTTAGGTATCTCTTCAGGGGACCCAAATAATGAAGTAAAAAAATTGCGGTGAGGATAAATGCAAAAAATATACTTAAAAGTTGATATTTTCTTTTTCGACAAAATTTTCAAAAGTAGGTTGAAAAAAAACTTTCAATATAGACACCACAAAAATTAACAGAATTGCACACAACCCCGGACATTTATTTAGGGTGATAATACCCTTCTATAATTAAAATTACAATGCTCCAATTATTCCCGTTCGAAAGATAATTAATTTTAACGGTTTTGGCAGTTTAACTTTTCGCACCAGTCTCCCCTACTTTTTTAGATTTTTTAATGAGGAACAACTTTTACTTGAAAATTTTCTTTACATCTAATGTATTTTTTGAGAAAAATTATGTTTTTCTTTAAAAAAAATACAAAAAAATTTTTTCTTTTGTAATAAAATCGGGCACAACTTAAATTCTTAAGAAAAATATTCTTTATATGAACATAATTCCCAAAAAAAATTTGAGCAAAAAAAAGGTGGGGTTTTTGAGAAAATTCAATTTAAAGTTTTTTAGAATAATGGCCGCTATTTTGTTATTTTTAAATATTTTTTAAATTTTCCAACGGATTTGAGATGAGTTACAAAGTCCCTTTCAGATGCAAAAAGAAAAAGTAATTTATCTTAATTACATAAAAAGTTATAACACTTTAATCATTTTCCACCCCAAATTTTTGGAAAACCGAGTTTCCGACTTTAGAACTTAAAATACTTATAACTCTGACAAAAATTTTTTTTAAGCAAAATAAAAAAATACGTGTCGTCTAAAATTCTTTATAAAACAATATTTTGAAGACGAAAATGAGTTCCACTACCCAAAAAGTTGAGCCTGTCTGATTTGAAATGAATTCGGTCATTTGAAACTTTTCGAATTTTTTTGTCTAACTTTGACGTCCTGCTTATATGAAGAAAAAAATTACAGATCTATAAGTAATATTCCTATTCTAATAGGTCTTATTATTTTTAAAATTTTGTCATCTTATAAAAGTTGTGTCAAACAAAATTTTAGTGTTCATAAATTTTATTGTATAAAATTTTTTTCATTCCATTGAAAATAGGTGGAGTGCCAATTTTGGTTGGTACTGTGTGAAACTTAAAAAATCTAAAATTTTGCAAAATATGACTTTCTTTGAAAATTTTGTTGAAAAATGTAAAAGTAACTTTAAAAATATCATTACCAACTTATAGAGCATTAAAAAACGCTTCGTTGATTTATTTTTGAATCCAATTCAATCATAAATATCGAGATTATTGGTATTGGTATTATAACTACTAGCCAAATTATCCATGCGCAAGTGCGCGGAAATGTTTATTGTCAACAATTTCAAGTCATTTTAATTTAAGTAATTTAAAAAAAAATACTTATTATGACACATAACTGAAAAACTAATTAGAATTAAATTTTCAAAATATTCAGTTACTTTCACAAATTGAGTTTTTGACAAGAATTTAATTATTTAAACTAATAAAATTTTCATAACATTTAGAAATTAATTATTTAAAACAATGTTCATAAAATTCTTATGAAGATTTCAATTTCTTTCAAAAGTAATAAAATTTTTAACAGAAATTCAATTCTTTTTAAACATTTTAATAAACTTTTTCGCAATAATTCATTTATTTTCAAAAATTTAATAAAATTCTTCGCAAGAATTAAATTATTTTATATTTTTTTATGAATAATAAAATTCGTAGCATAAATTTAATTTATTAGCAGGATAAGAAAAAGTAAATATTTTTTATGAAAATTAGGAAAAAGTCAGGAAAATAAAAAATATGGAATGGAATTTTTGTCAATTTTGTGAAGTAAATAAAACAAGTTTTTTTGGTTTCTTTTTGACATTAAAAAAATGACAATAACCCACAAAAATGAATTTAAAAAAAAATAAATGAATACAGATAATTTGCTAACGGTAAGGAAACTTACGATTATTATAATGTACTAGCAAAGTCCTACGCGCGCGATGTGCGCGTTAATGATTTAAAGAATTATCACGGTAGCAATCTGCCTATACCTGCTTTCCACAGAAAAAATTGAATAATTTCAATTTATATTCTTGCATGTTTGCAATATTTATGATTTTTTTAAAAATCTCCGTATTTCAACTATATTATCATTTTCACGCTTCAGAAGCCATTTTAAAAAAATTGCAAGAAGATCGAAGGCGGGGAAAGCATGGATTTTTATTTTTTGTCACGAATTTTTCAGAAATCCTAAAATATAAAATAAATCATTATCGAAAAAAATCAAAATCACTGCTTTTCCCGCCTTCGATCATCTTGCAATTTTTTTTAATGACTTCTAACATTGAAATAAATAATAAGTAAACGAAAAAAATTGCTTCCAAGGGGTGGAAATTATAATTTAGTTTAAATACCGAGATTTTTAGAAAATCCTCGAAAAATCAAAATTACTCCTTTTCTTGCCTTGGATCCTTTTGCGATTTTTTAATGGCTTCTGTTATTAAAATAAATATAATTACCAAGTGAAAAAACATGCCTCTACTCAACTCAAGTTTCAAATGTAATTTTTATACATGTAACTTTCTCATGAAATCCCTCAAACATTTTTTAAGCTCATATAAATGTAATAAAATTCAAACTCAAAAGATTTCAATTATAATTTCTGCAAATATTTTAATTTTCATTCTCATATTTCTAATATAATGGTTAGGGTACAGTTTCTCTAACTCGTATTTTCTAAAATTTTGTTTTCTAATAAAGGTGATTTTAAAATTTTCTGTCTTCTAATAAAGCTAATTTTCTAAAAATTTATTTTTCTAATAAAGGTAATTCTCAAAATTTTTCTTTTTTCTAACAATATTCTATTTTTGTAATCACGATCAATAAGTACATATGATTAAAAAAGAAAATTTACGAAAATTTGTTAATTCTTTAAAAAAAATACTTGATATTTCGTTAAAAAATTATAATAAAAAATAGAAATTATGCAAATTACTTAACAAAATTTTCAAATAATCTAGTTAAAAATCTTAATTAACAAATTATAAGGATTTTTCCCTAAAGATATTTAAAATTTTCTTAAAATTTTTTTTATAATTATATTAACTTTGGAAATTTAAATGTAAAAATGATGCAAATTACTTTTTTTCAAAGAAGAATATAATTATGTTAACAAATTAGCCTTCGGAAAGTAAAACCACATATAAAATTTGTACTGACATTTTCATTAGTACCTGATACCTAAAAGTTAATGTGCTAAATACAAATTTCAGTTTTATTTATTTCATCTGCTTTCAAAAGATAAACTTGGTTAAAATTTATTTTTAAAGCATTAATTTTTTTATTTATTACAGGTGAATGAAAATGATTGAATAAATTTTATGTGTGGTTTTACTTTCCAGAGGCTCAAATTGTGATAAGAAATAGTAATTTTATAAAAAATTTTCTTCATTTTCAAAAAGAAACTTATAATTTTGTAAACAGAATTGTAATTGAGAAACAGAAAATTTAATCTTTATTTTTAAACAATTTTCTAATTTTTATCAAAATTATGGAATTTTAGAAATTTTAGGAAAATAAACATTAGAAATTATAACATTTAAAAAAAAACTTTTTTCAGAAAACAGATTTAATTAGAAATCGCCTTTTTAGACAGAAGGTGTAGAAAATACTATTTTTAAAAATAGGTAGTGTTCGCCTACCCTAATAATTGTTAGTATTCATCCGAAAAATATATTGAATACATTAAAATGTTAATAATTGAAGGAAAGAAATGTTTAATAGAATTTATAAATATTATTTTTTCTGAAATAAATAAAGTACTCGATTCTGCGTAACCGGAATGGCAAGAGTATCAAAAAATGTAAAAAATGCGGAATTTTTTTTGAAGTTTATTAAATTATCATTTTATAGGAGACTGAATTTACCAAAAGAAATAAAAATTCTAAAGATTTAATTAAAAACACTATTTTAATCTAAGAAACATACTAAATATTTCAACTTGATAATTTAAGTGTCATTAATCAATTTATTTTTGTCAAACAAAAGTGGCAAATAAAATTCAGTTCACTAATTGAATAATATTGTAAACAAAATTGTTCGATGTTAGAATTTAAACTTTTTATTAATACCAAGTTTGAGAATTTCATTAAATTTATAAGAATTAACAAAATAATAGAGAATTCTTGAAAAAATTACATGTATTTACCATTTCTAACATTAGTTAAATAGAGGCATGTCTTGATTATTTTTATTTTATTTGTAAAAAAATTTCTTTGCATCAAGTGGTTATCACACATATGGGAATACTCATAACCAAAATTTCTATCAAAACATTAATTACTATAGAAAAACAAAAGACGACACTTTCTGTTCACGGAATAGCAAATTATTATTATGTATATTTTATTTTATATTTTATAGGGTATTAAAAAATATATTGATTTAATGAAAAATTAATCACTTTTACTATATTTATAAAAAGTTATGCATGTTTTTATTATTATTATTATCTTCATGAGGGAGCAAACTGTTTATGAAATAAGGTCCAAAATTATAACAAAAATGTACAATTTGGCAGCGGTTTTTTTGTAAATTTTTCTATTTTGAGCACTCTGAAATAATTATAAAACAATAATTTATCATGTTTTCTTTTTTTTTTGCTTTTAAAAGTTCTTGCGCCTACAGACAGTTGTGGAGAAGGTAATCAAGGAACTTGCACAATAATTTGCAAAAGGTACAATAAGAATGAAGATCCAGCAGGATGTGGTAAAAATATGTTAGGAAAGCAAATGAACTGTTGTGTAAAAACGTAAGTTTAAAAAAAATGTTTTTTTAAGAAAGTCAAATATTTCTTGGTCATATCAATAATTTCAACGTTTTAAGTTTAAAAAACTTATTACATAACAAAGAATTGATTTGTTCATAAATTCTTTGTCCAGTGGAAGAAGAGGATAGAAACAGTGGATAATCTCATTTATGGGTCGACCAGAACAAGAGCGGTCATTCTCACATAACCTATGTTTCATTACCCAGGTATCTGAATCCGCAGATTTTCCACTTCTGACTACAAAAAAAATTCGCAGTGCAAAAATGTTCCTTTTATTTAACATTTATACTTTGTAAATGTTATTGTCAATAAAAATCGAATCTTAAAGTCGTGAATAGCCTTTTTGTCGTTTGCTTTCGTTTGTTTATTTTATGACCTTTAATGAGAATTAGTTACAGATATTAACGTGTAATTTTTTTCTTATAAAATGCAGGTCTTCAAAGTTAGACAAAAAAAAAATTCAAGAAATATGAAATCATTTTTTTGGATTAAAAACTATTCTAGAAAATATATGAAACATTACTATAGTGTAGCTTTTCCAAGAGAATTTAATAAAAAATAAGATACTTGAATTGTAAACATAATTTTTTGTTAATAAGATAAGCATGACTTTTACAAAATTCCAGTATAATAACTACATTTACCGGAGTATATTTAATATATTGTAACATTATTTCTAAGAAAATTTTAATTAACAAACCTGCAAAGTATGTGTTTTTATTGTAACCAGCTTTCTGAATTGCCGCATCCTCACTAATTATGGTCACTGTCAACTGTTTAGTTTCAAAAAATTCCTTTAGTTCTAACGTCCTTTTTGTTTTTCCACTACATGGAAGACCGGTTATAACAATTAAAGGCATTTGTTTCTGAAAATTATTTTTCCTATATTTATTTCTTTTATTATAAATAAATATAAGTCACATGTGTATCACTATGTTTACGTGTGCAGCGTGTGTATAGTTGTATAATTTTTAAGGTTATATTTTAATTCTTACGTAATTAACGTAAAGAACTGTAAATAATTGGAATATGGTGCGTTTCCAACGTTTTGAAGAGCATCCTAAAGGCCTTTCTCCAATAGGTTCTCCCAAAAAACTCTGCGTTGCGTCGGTTGCTATGACAACATATGCTTTAATCAACGCAACGCAGTTAATTTTGGCCAAGAATTAAAACGAATATAAATTAACAGCTAAATTTTTTTAAATCGAATCAAATATAGAACACACTTTATTTTATGTCAATAACCATTTTTCATGTTTAAAATATGAGTATTTCTCTTCTTCTCTCTCTGATTCATATTTGCTTTTCCATAAACTATCAGCGGCCGCAGCGCTACGTCGATGAATTGGAATATTTCTGAATCAAAAAGAACCTACACTATTGGAACAACAGTTTTCACAACTGTTTAAATTCGTCATCCCCTCTATTCCGCCCAAGTTTCCAGTCTAGTATTGAGTATTTCCAATTGTCAGATTTTCAAGCCGATAGTCGGCAAAGCTTTACCTAAATTTCTTTTTATTTGCATTAATGTAAAAGACTACAATACAATGCTGTTAAATCTAGTTCAAACTTTTCATTTTTATTTAATGCCCAGTATTCGTAAAATTTAGAAAATTAGTCATTTCTCATAAAATAAACTTGTATAAATGAAAGATTTATATTTCAAAAAAAAAATTAAGATAGAATTTCATTCTTGATTGCGTCTTGTTTATCAATAAGGGCACAATTATTTACAATTTTAAAAGAGAAATTAATTTTTGTTGAGTGAAATTTAGCATAAATTATTTTACTTTTCTATTATCGTTTTTTCTCTGTAGATTTAGAGGTAAATTTTTTAACTTCAAAAATGTCTAAACGACAAGCAGAAACTGGCGATTCAAGTTCACAGCCACCGATTAAAAAAGTTCAATTCGAACCAATTTTAATTGGGCCCATATCAACTTTAGAAGAAATGGACATGAAGGTTTTGCAGTTTCAAAATAAAAAATTGGCTCAGGTAAGATAATTTCTCAATTGAAAAATATCCAGTAGACTGAACATGAATAAAATTTTTTTGGAGTAAAAAATTTAAGTATTTAATGATAGATTTTAAAAAAATGTAAGACAACTTTTGATAATAAAATGACTTATTTTATTTATTTAATTATTTAATGAGATCAAGATCCAAGAGCTGCAGAGTTTTCAAGCAACAAAGTTCATAACTGTAAAAATGTTTGTAATTAATGAACAAATTGTATAAACAATTATTACACTTTAGGCGGAGATATGTCTAAAAAAAGGTTTTCTTTTTTAAAAATTTACTTATCTCATTGCAATTAAACTTTCTTTTTATGAACCCGATGTTTTGCGATAATTTTTCTTAATTATTTAAACAATTTTAATAAACAATTGAATCGTACGGACATTCGCTACTATTTTGATACTTTTTTTTTATTTGTTGACAACTAAACCTGCTTTTTTCCATGTTCGAGAATTTACATTACTTTCAATTTGTTAACACTTGAAATAAAAAAAATTTAAACAATGTTTTTGACAAAAAATCAGAGAATTTTAATTAAATTTTATATAAAACGATTCAATTATTTTCACAAATTCGTAATTCAATGATTTTTAATATTTTAATGAAAAATTTTCCAAAAGAATTGAATAATTTAAAAGAAGGTTATGAAATTCTTTGTAACAGTTCAATTATTTTGATAAATAATAAAACTCTCAGGAATTCCATTGCTTTTATAAAATATTAAAACTCATCACAGGATTTCAATAATTTTAATTGAATTCCGCGAAAAAAGCAACTATTCTTAAAAATTTTAATGAAATTCTTTAAAAGAATTGAATTATTTTACAAAATGTAATGAATTTCTTTACAATAATTGAATTGTTTTCAATAAAATTTTTGAAACAATAACGCAATTATTTTCATAAATAATATTCAATTTTCTTTAAAAAGATCATTTCTTTAGAAAGATTTTATTAAAATACTTCTCAAGAATGCAAATATTTTATAATATTATTTAAGTTAGGTGTCAAAAATTAAATTATTTATTTATATAAAAAAACTCATAGCAAGATTTTAATTATGTTTAATGTAAAATTAAAAATTTTAAATTAATTCTTTTAAAAACGAAATTGTTCTTAAAAATTTACATAAAATTCTTTAAAAGAATTCAATTATTTAAAAAAATTTGATATAATTTGTTTCTAAGAGTGTCATATTTATTTCCAATTCAGTTTTAACTACTTTTCTTCATTGAATTTAATTATTATCAAAAATTTTTATTCAATTCTTCGTAAAAATTCAATTTTTAAAAAAATTTTGATAAAGTTCTTCATAAGAATTTAAATTTAAGAAATATTCAATGATTCAATAAATTAAAAAATAAATATTTTTGTCCTTTAAATAATTTTATTCTCGTTGAACTTCTTAATAAAAATTAATTTAGAATTGAATAAAATAAAATTATTACAGTTTTGAATAATTTTATTTATAAATTTCTAGAAAAAGAATGATTGTATTTTAAAAGTATTACTTTATAATTTTTAGAAATAGTTAAATTTCAAAAATTCGTTTTACATTGAAATCATATGAAATATTTGAATTTTTATATAGAGAAAATAAATAGGTATTTAAATTTTTTTTTAATTATTCTGTTTTTGAATGTAATTAAAAAAAGTATAAAAAAATTGAGTCTTCAAATTTTATTTTTTGATAGCTACTTTTTTTCTATTTACTTTCTGTCTTTAAGTTTCTTTTTTCTACTTTTTAAAAATTAATTATCGAGAATTAATTAATTAATTATTTAACGAAGCCTGTTCTTAAACAATAGGCAATTGTTTATTAAAATTGTTTAAATAATTTAGAAAACTATCACAAAAAAGCAGTTGCATAAAGAAAATTGTTAAGCGTCATAAGCTAAAGCAAATTTATAAGGAAACAAATTACTTTTACAAAAAACTTCGCATAAAGTGTAATTGTTTACATAATTTGTTTTTTAAAATGAAAAAAATAAAAAAATGGGCAGCTTAAAAAACCATTGATTGCAAAAAGTTTAATACTTTTATGTCTAAAAATGTCCGTACGATTCAATTCTTTATTAAAATTGTTAAAATAATTAAGGAAAATTATCGCATATCATCAGTTTCATTAAAAAAAGGTTTAACTTTAACAAACTAAAGTAAATTATTAAAAAAAACAAATTTTGTTAGACTTAAATTTGCTTAATGTGTAATTATTGATATAATTTGTTTATAACAACTTTTAATTGTAAAAACAATTTTTTACTACTTATACATACATTTTCGAAGAATTTTATCAAAAAATTTGAAAATAATTGAATTTCTTGGTAGAATTTTAAGTAAAATTTTTGAAAATCCTAATTCAATTCTTTTGATTAATTTCTTGGAATTTTTTTAAAATACTGGAGTTTTATGACTAATTTTAATTTGGAATTTTTAAGATAATTAAATTTTATGAAGAAGTTTTGTTTAGTTTTTCAAATAATTGTCTTTCTTATAATAATTGAAATTAAACATTTAATTTTTGTATTAAAATTTCCAAAAAATAATTAGTTTCTTGTGATAATTTTTTTACAATTTTCTAAAATAATTTTATCCAATCAAGGAATTTTATTAAAATATAGAAAATAATGAAATTCTATCAACAAGTTTCTTTAATTTATTGAAATCAATTTATTGAATCAATTTTGATAATACTTGTTATTAAGATTTAAAAATTATTAAAATTTCATTAAAATTACTAGTAGAAAGTTAAACTATTTTTAATAATTTTATTTCAGTTTTTGTAAGTAATTAAATTCTTTTCAAGAATTTTTTAAAACTTTTTTTGAAAATATTACAATTTTTTCAATAATTTTAATCCAACATTTTTAAAATAATAATTGAATTAAACAACGATTTTTTTTCTTTTAATAGTTAATTTAATAATTAATACTAATTACAGTTAGGTATTTGATTTTTGACTATTATTAAAAAGGTATTGAAAATAATTAAATTCCTCAGAAGAATTTTATTATATTTTTTAAAAATAATTTAATTCTTTCCATGAATTTTATACCTTTTTAAAATAGTTGAATTTATTTGAAGAAATTATTGAAATTTTAGAAAATAATTAGATTAATTCGACGAAAATTTTATTAAAAATTAATAAAAATTGAATTGCTTGAAAGGATTTATTAATATTTATGAAAATAATTGAATTCTTTTCGTAATTTTTTAAGCAAATTAAGAAAAAGAATTGAATTCTTTCGTGAGATTTTATTAAAAATGACAATGATTTTTTTAGTATGCTTTTTCTATTTAAATAAATAGTTGAATTCTTTCGTGAAATTTTATTAAAATGTTGTTGAAAATAATTGAGTTTATGTATACAAATTTTTATTACTTATAAAATTCTTATTTTGCAGAGATTAGAGCAACGTCATCGAATGGAAGCTGAACTTCGTCAAAGGATAGAACAATTAGAGAAACGTCAAACTCAAGACGATGCAGTTTTAAATGTTGTCAATCGATATTGGAATCAATTAAATGAAGACATTCGTGTTTTACTTCAAAGATTTGATGCCGAAACAGCTGATGAATCAGAAAACAAAAGTACGTAAAAGAAAAATTCCATGTTGCAGATTTTAGATCAAAAAAATTTTTTTCTACTCATTTTTTTGTTCTTGAAAATTGTTTAAAATTAATTAAATTCATTACAGATGAAAGTGAAGCAACAACATCATTTCTCATGCAACTTTCTTCATGGGACAAGGAAGAACTTGATGATAAATTAGCTAATCGTGTTCAAGTTTCGAAGCGCGCCGTTTCAAAAGTCGTTCAAGCCTTCGATCGTCTCTCTCAACGAAATGAAAAAATTACTCTTGCTCTCAAAGGCGAATTCGAAGGAGGTATTTATCATATTTTTATTATAAAATAGGAATAACACTAAACACATTAATACTAATAACATTAATAATAATAATCGAAATAAGAAAATAATATTTACAGGCTTCGTACTCATTTGTTAAAATCTAATATTTATTATTTCTTACGATTTGATACTATTTGGATACTTTTCCTTATTTCTGAAACAAATATTTACTTTTATTTCTTCAAAATTTGCATTAAGTACTTTAAAAATTTACCAATTGTTGAAATAAAAAAAAATTATTCTTAAAAATTTTGGTTAAATTCATAGAAACAATCCAAAAACTTTTAATAAAAGTCTTTAATACGATTAAATTATTTGAAAATTTTTTTCGAAATCAATGTAAAAGAACTCAATTATTATTTATAAAAATTGTTGATTAAATTCTTTTCAAAAATCAATTATTTTCAAAAAATATATAATAACATTTTTCACACAAAATCCAATTATATAAATTACAATTTTCAAAAAAAAAAAATTTAGAAAAAACTCAAATATTGAAAAAAAATTTTAATATACTTCTTTGCAAAAATTAAATTATTTTTATAAAAAGTTTTAATGTTTGGGGCTTTAAAATTTCAAATTTTTTCTGTAAAAAATGACTAAAATATAACAAATATATATAAAAGAAATACAAAGGTTTTAACCTTAAATTTATTCTATTTATAACAATAATTTCTTGTTAAATAACTTAATTTTTAAAGAACTATAATAAAATTATTACTTAGAAATTATTTAATGAGCAATTTCACTGAAATATTTCAAAATTAATTAATTTTTAAAAGAGTTGCGTTTACAATATTTTCATAAATAGATCAACTTCAAAAGGTCTTAATTTTAAATTTCAGAAAATAAAATTTTTTAATTAATTTCAATTAAAATTTTGATATTTTGAATTCTTTAGAAATTAGTTTAATTTTTTAATATATATATTTAATTAATTATTAGAACACAAAAAAAAAGTTAAAAACACTAAAAAAAATTTATTTTTGAAGAATTTATAAATGATTGCAGAAATTTAATTACTTTTAAAATGCGATAAAATTGTTTGTATAAATTAAATTCTGTTAAATTATCCTTAGAAATAAAAAATTTTTTCTGCAAAATTAAATTATTTAAAAAAAACTTTAATGAACATCCTGTCAAAATTTCAATTCTTTAAAAAAAAATTCTCAATTCAATGATTTTTAATATCTACTATTTTAATGAAATTTTTCAAAATAATTCAATTATTCAATAAATTATTTACTTTTGTATGTAAATAATTAAATTCTTGTAGAATTTTCTAATGGGAATTGATTTTAAAATTATTTTTGTTAAGATTTTAGTTATTTTAATTAATAGTTGAATATTAGAAGCGTTCAATTATGAATATATTATAAATAATTAAATTAAAAAAAAATGTTAAATCGAAATCTTTGAGAAATTGAATTGTAGTAAGACTTTAATAATATAGTTTTAAAAAAAATTATAAATGTTTTAAATAATTTTATTTGAAAATTTCAACTAAAAAATAATTGAATTTTGAGATGGTTTTAAATTAAAATTTTTAAAAATCGTAATTTTTCATACTTTTTAACTAACAATTCTGTAGAATTAATTTTTTTTAAAAGTTCATTTCAATTTTAAAAAAAAATTTTCGAGTTTTTATTTTCTAATATACAATTAAAGAATTTTGAAATAATTATTGAAATTTTGTAAAATTTAATTGTTAAGACAGAAAATGATTTTAAAGATTTTACAGTAACAATATTCGTCGAAAATAAAACAATGATTTTATCACTCGGTCATCTTTAACAATCTTTCATTATTATAAGTTCTTGAGTCTTAATAAGGTGGGAATTTGAAATTTTTGGAAATCATAATTTCAGTTGAATAAATAATTATTCAAAAAATTTATTTAACAAAAATTATTCAAGTATAGAATGTTATTTAATTTTGAAATTTTGAAAAAAGTTAGTCTTTTGAAAAATTGCAATTAACATTTTTTTTAAAGATAGTTAAAAATTACCGTAAATACTTTAAAGACATTAAATTCAATTTACAATTACGTATTTGAAATTTTTTTAAAATTTAATTCAAATTAATTTGATATTTTAATGAATTTTCTTGTTTTCCATTTTTTAAAAACATTTTTAGATCATTATTGTATTTTTGAAGAAATTTAAATTATGATTTAGAAAATAATTGAATTTTGTAAAAATTTAGATTTCAATGTATTAGCAGGATGAGAAAGTAGTAAATATTTTTGAAAAAAATTGGGAAAAGTTCAAGATTATAATTTTTGTCAGTTTTTTAAAGTGTCTGAAATGAGTTTTTTTGGCGTCAAATTTAATTTTTCGATTGCTACTTTTTATTACTCTTTTTAGTTTGAAAGCTACTTTTTACATATATTTTTTTTAATTATTTGTCGAATGCGAAGCCTGTGTTTGTTTCATTCTCCACGAAGTGATAATTTTCGAATATTGCAACTTCTTTTTAAAAAATTAATTTTTCTTTAAATTTTTTATGTAGATTTTTTTTAAATCGAGAAAAGTGCATTTTGAGTCTTTTCCAATTAAAATATAAAACAGGAATTTTTCTTTTAAGTTATTTCTAAAAAGTGTAATGATGTTTAAAATTTTCTTGGAATTATTCACGAATCAATTGTACAAAAGTTTGTAGCAGATTTGAAAATGGTTTTTAATATTATTAAATAGGGAAAAGTGGGGGTTCAAAAGTGACCACCCATATAAATAAATAAAAAAATAAAATAATAACATAATAACAAAATTAATTATAATAAATTCAAGAAAGTAAAAGATTTAAAATTGTTTTTATCTTACAGAAGAAGCACCAAACATCGATGAAGTTGTACGAAACGCAAATACTGAGATACAATCAGAAAATAGAAATTTACAAGCTATTAATCTTCAGTTACATGAGAAGTATCACACAATATCGCTTAAGGTAATTTTAAAACTTTTGAAAAATGTCGGGATGAATAAAAAATTTCGATTTATTGTGAATGTGAATATTTTAAATAGAGAAAGGAACTTTCTGCTAAAGCATAAAAGCAGAATTCTGCTCGAAAATTTTTGAATGTTATAAAACGTCTAAAAACCATATAAAACATATTTTTAATAGAAATTATATGGAATTAAATCAGCAGAAAAAGCATAATTTTATCATTTTAGCAGTAAAATTTTTATGTGCTAAATATGCCGCCGAATTGATAGTTTTCAGCCGATTTTCAGCAGAAATAGAGCAGAATTTGAAGATTAAATAGTTGTTCTATTTAATTTGGGCTTCTAAACATGATTGAAATTTAATTTTAATTTAATTTAAGAAAAAGTTAAAGAAAAATTTAAAAACAGTTAAAATTTAAAGCAAATTAAAAAAAATTAAAACAGTTAAAACTGTTAAAATTTAAAAATTTTAACAGTGAATAAAATTTTAGAAAAAATAAACTACTCAGTGTAATAAATTACTATATATGCATAATTAAAATCGCTGTATTCATTTCCTAAATATTTTCATTTTATTACTATTTGTTTTAGTAATAATGTTTCAATAATAACTAAATTTCAAATATTTATTGGGTCAATATAAACAAAAATTACATTAACTAATTTGATATTATTTATCACTTATTATATAATCAGTTATCATAGATAAAATCTACTGTATTTTAGCTTAATCAAGCAAATTACTTCATATTTAACTAGCATATATAAAGCAAAATTAATAACCAATTAAAGCCGAATTTCAGCAGAATTGAGCTATTTGATTCAGCATAATTTGACCACCCAAAAAAGCAGAAAGTTCTTTTCTCTAATTTTAAAGAAAAAAATAAATTTTTCTAGATGTCAGAACTTCAGGATACAATAACGGGTAAAGATACTTTGGCCGCAGAATTGAGGAATCAAGTTGATGACTTGCAGTACGAATTGAATAAAGTGCGTGCACGCAATGATAAATTAGAACATCATTTAGGAGAAGCTATTGAAAAGTTGAAAGCCTTTCAGCAGATTCATGGATCTGATGATAAGGGTAGTAATAAGTCGAATACACTTGTTGCCTCCAGTGTATCGCAGACAAAAGTCGAAGACCTTCAGAGGGAATTGGAAGAGACTCGAGAAATGGCTAATAATCGACTACAAGAACTTGATAAACTTCATCAACAACATCGCGATGCACTCAAGGAAGTGGAGAAATTAAAAATGGATGTAAGTATTTCAATTTTTATTTCTAGAGAATAAATTTAATCATTAGGTAAATAATAAAGTGTCAATCTTTAAATAAAAAAAACAACAAATCTAATCCTTGCGGCGAAGAATCTTTATTTTTGATTGTTTACCGAAAACTTGTTTAACATTATTTAATGAAAATTTGATTATTTTCAGATTCGACAATTGCCGGAATCCGTTATCGTTGAAACCACCGAATACAAATGTTTACAGTCCCAATTTTCTGTTTTGTATAACGAATCTATGCAATTAAAGACACAATTGGATGACGCACGACAACAATTGCAAACTAGTAAAAACGCTCATTTACGGCACATTGAAATGATGGAGGTAGGTTTCTATTATTTATTCATTAATTAACTATTCGTGGTCGAAAATTCACAACTGAAACTCAAAAATTTTTGAAGTTAAGCAATTCGTTAACTTTAACATTTTTTGGTCGTCATTTTAAAGCCGCCATTTTAAATTTTAAAGTTTCGATACAGTGACTCCAAAAACGTACAATGTGGCAATGTCATGCTTTTTAAAAAAAAATATTTTTTTCTGAACATTTATGTCAGCACAAAAACTTTATTTTCACTAGATTGTGAAGGGGTTGAAAAATATTGTTTGACAAACCGAAAGTATAATTAATAATAATAATAAAATAGTATTTAAAATTAGAAAATTAAAAAAAATTATGATTAATAAATAAATTAAGCAATTTTTTCTGCTTTTTATGCATAAACAATAGAAAATTGTATAATATTTATTTCTCAATAACAATATTGTTTACAAACTCATTTTTTTCTTTTGGGAAGTAATTCCCGTTTCTTAATATTTTTGTTGAAAATTCTCAGTTTTCAAAAATAATTTGCATCCTTTCTATTTCTTAGTTACATGTGTTTTAATAAAATTTAAAGTTTTTTTTAAATAATGGAAAAAATGTTTATACATTCTATTTGTCAATTTAAAATTTTAATCGAATATGAAATTGAAAATCCTGGATTTTTTAGAAAGTAAGTGAAAACATTTAATCAATTTAATAAATTATAATAAAATAATAAATTAAAAATAAATTTAATAAATTTAGTAGTAAACGACATAAGAAAACAATTAATTTGTATAATTGTAAAATTATTCGAAAACATCAATAACTTCTTTTTTAAATAAATATTTAATTATTATTAATAATTTACAATTTTCAAAGATATTAATTTTTCGAGAAATTTGATTAAAATTGTATTTAAAAAATTTAAATTCTGAAATGAGTTTTATTATTTGAATTTCTAAAAAAATTAAATTATTTATGAAAATAACTGAAACCCTGCGAATTTTTTTTTATTATTTATGAAAAGAATTAAATGTTTGCTTATAACTTTATCAAACTTTTTATCAAATAATTATGTTTTTCTGGGAAATTTTATTAAAAAACCGCTGCCAAGTTATAAATTTTTGTTATAATTTTGGTGCTCATTTCATTCGTTTTCGTAAATCTTGTTGTGTTTATTTCATGAACACTTTGCTTCCTCATAGAGATGTTAATAACAATAAAGTATAAATTTAGAACAATTATTCTTAAGTGCTGTAATATTTTTTTCTCTTTATTTAATACTTTCACATGAAAATTTTTTTTTTCACAATTTCTGTTTTTTAAAATATCAATAACTTCTTTATCTCTAATCGAAATAGCTTCAAAAATAGGTCAATCGAAGGGGTTTTTAATGCTCTACAAGTTGGTAACTATGGTTTTAATGTTATTTCTACATTTTTCAACAAAATTCTCAAAAAAGTCTTATTTTCCAAATTTTTGATTTTTAAAAGTTTAATATCTCCGGTGAATATGAACGAAAAATGTTCATTCTGGGCTCAAAAGATGCGTCTAAAAAAACTCTAAAAAATTAGAAAAAAACATTTATAGGTGTCCTAACATTTTTTTAAAGTTATGGGCAAAAAACGTTTTTTTGAAAAATTAAAAATCAAAAAAATAAATAGTTAAACTTTATTAATATATCTCAAAGTACTCTCATTTTATGTCCGCAGATGAGACCTACAATTTAAAAAAAAATTCAGCCCAAAAGCTCTTTATTATTTGGAGATATTTATGAAAATGTGATGTTTACACACACACACACACACACACATATATGGAATGACATTTTGTAAAAATGTCATTTTTGAACTCCTGAGGTCAAATAACATAAAGATATGTTAAAAAATCAAACCTGAAAAATTTTGGTATTACAATACTTCCTCAGTATGAGGAAGCAATAGTAGATATTGAAAATCATTGAGTTGAGAAAAATTTTTGAAAATAATTTAAAATTTGAAAAGAATTTTATTTAAGTTTTTCAAATAATTGAATTTGCAGAAAAATGTTATTGTTTATAATAACTACAATTTTGAAATTCTGACTAAAATTTAAAAAAAATTTTGAACATAATTGAATTTTGACGAAGAATTGTACTACTTTTCAAATTAATTTAATTTCTGCAATATTGAAAATCATTTAATATGATTTTTATAATTATAATAATATTATATCTATTTTTCAATTCATATTTATTTTTTATGAAAAATAATTTTTTTTTAATTCTATTATCTTTGAAATTGCTAATTTTATTTAAAAAAGTAAGTAAGATGTTTGTCTGAATAGTTACTATTTCATTATTAATATACTTGAAAATTGTCGGTCTCTGAAGTCCACAACGTTGTTCAACGAAAAAAATTTGTTTAATTTATTTCGATATTATTTTTAATTCAATATTTATTTTTATAACAATTTTTATCAGATCATAAACATCATCCTACTTTTTCTTAATATTTTTGTGTCACTATTGTTGTGTTATCTATTATTAATTTACTAATTGCACAATTTTTTTCGTTGATAAACGTTGTTGACTTCCACGTGGTGAAATTTTACGGAATTTTTAGTTAACTGTCGGCATTATAATTAACTACAAAAACTTTGTTTTTTTAAGAGTGAAGAACTTATGGCTCAGAAGAAATTACGCGGTGAGTGTATTCAACTCGAAGACGTTCTCGCCCAATTACGTAAGGAATATGAAATGCTACGTATCGAATTCGAACAAAATTTAGCAGCGAATGAACAAACAGGACCAATAAATCGAGAAATGAGACATCTTATTACATCACTTCAAAATCATAATCAACAACTTAAAGGCGAAGTTCATCGGTATAAACGAAAATATAAGGATGCTTCGACTGAAATTCCAAAATTAAAGAAGGAAGTCGAGGAGTTGACTTCGAAACTCGGACAGCAGAATGCGCAGGACAATAAAGAGGGAAATAATTCTGATGGCAGTGGAAAGGAAGAGGATCCTTCTAATTCTGTACCTGGTTCAGCTCAGGTAATTTCGTCATAATTAATTATTTATCATTTATATCTTTTTGTATTGATCAGGCTTCGCAATCATATACTAAAACCTACTATTTACTACTTTTTTAAAAATAATTTACAACCCTTCGATATTTTTTATTGTTTCGACTTTCTTCAACTATTTTTAAAAAATGAGACTTTTTTTTACTTATTTTCAAAAATAGCGGCTTTTTAGACTATTTTTCAAAATCAACTTTTGAAGAATTTTAATTGACAATTTTTACTTAATTTGAAAATTCCCCTTCCGGACTTTGCACTCATCTCCTAAAACCTACTATTTACCACTTTTTTTGAGTTATGCTACTAATTGAGTAATTTTTTTAGATTTCAGCCACTAAAAGCTACTATATTTTTGTTGTTTTAGAATTTCCATTATTTTAAATTCGCTACTATTAGAAATAAAAAAACTACTACAAAATTATAATCAAATTCTTTTAAATGATTCAATTATTTTTAAAAAATATTCGAAATTCAATTATTTAAAAAAAATAACGAACTTTTCCACAGCAATTATTCAATTCTTTTTCAACATTTTGTTACAAACTTTTTGGAATAATTCAATTATTTTCATAAATAATAAAATTTTTCGCAAAACTTGCCATATTTTTAATATTTTAATAAAATGGTTAGGAATAATTTAATTATTTTAAATACATTTTTAATAAAACTTTTTAATAATAATTAAATTATTTTTTTAGATTTTAATAAAATTCTTCCAAAAAATTAAATTATTTACATAAATAATTCTTCAAAAGAATTCAATTATTAAAGACAAATAACAAAATTATTCCCAAAATTCAATTATTTTGAAGCATTTTAATAAAATTCTTTTGCTTAATTTAATTATTGTTATAAATAACAAAATTCATTACAAGAATTCAATTATTCTTTTAGTAATAAATTTTTTCTTGGAAATTCAATTATTTTCATAAATTAAAAACTAATCAATTAATTTATATACAATTTTAATTCAACTTATTTCAAACAATTCAATTATTCTTTTAGGTTTTTATGAAACACTTCCTGAGAATTCAACTACTTACAAAAATAATAATAATAAGAATAAAATTTAACAAAAATGGAACAAAAAATGTAATTATTCTTAAAAAATTCAATTCAATTCCTCGAAAAAATCAATTATTTGATAAATGTTTTTTTATAATTGTTTGCAAGAATTCAATTATTTTCATAAATGCTAAATTGTTTTTAGGAATGGAATTAAATAATTGGAAATGTAATAAACTTCTTTTATGAATAATAAAATTCGTTACAAGAATTCAATTTACTATCCTAAAAAGAAAGAAGTACATATTTTTGATAAAAATTAGAAAAAAGTTAGAAAAAGAAAAGATATTGAATGGAATTTTTTATAACTTTTTACTACTTTTTTAGTTTTAAAGCTACTTTTTAAAAATTAATTTTCGTATGCGAAGTTTACTCTCCTTTTAAAGTGTAGCCCCTTTTTGAAAAATAAAATCTTTTTTTACTAGAATACTATGTGAAAAAATCACTTTCCCTGTTTTTATAATATTGAATTGAACTATTTATTAGCTATCTATTTTATTTTAAATACAAACTGTTTTTTTAGATAAAGGAAGAAAATAATACAATGATAAAACGAGAGGTTGGAATCGATGAAGAATTAGAAACAATTGAAGTTGGAGAAACTGAAGGAAATAAAGTAGCTCATGAATC
Source organism: Leptopilina myrica (nomen nudum) (assembly GCA_032872475.1). NCBI lineage: Eukaryota > Metazoa > Arthropoda > Insecta > Hymenoptera > Figitidae > Leptopilina > Leptopilina myrica (nomen nudum). The sequence goes on from CM065466.1 coordinate 9,348,957, forward strand.
ATCTACATTAACTTCACCAGTATTAAAGAAGGAAAAAGACATTAAAAGGGAAAAGGATTTGAAGAAAGAAACTGTGAAGACAGAACATCGGGACCCAGCTCATAGGGCATCGAAGGATGCAAAAGCAGTCGAAGCCGAAATTGTTCGAGACCTAAAAGCACAGTTGAAGTAATTTTTTCTTATGATTTAAAAAACTGTTAAACATTTTTTTTTTAAATTTAGAAATTTTTTAATGGAACATGGAAAGTGTTTGTAATACTGTTACTATTTTTATTATATTTGGTGGGATTTTTTTTATAGAAAAGCCGTAAATGAAATGAAGGAAATGAAACTGCTTTTGGATATGTACAAAGGTGTGGGAAAGGAGCAACGTGATAAGGTTCAACTCATGGCCGCAGAGCGTAAAACAAGAGCTGAACTTGAAGAATTGAGACAGCAGATTAAAAAAATACAGGTTTGAAAAAATATACTTTTGAAAATTAGCTTTCAATCTGAATTTTTGCTGTTATTTATGTTATTTCTCTTTTTTGTTTTTGTTGTTCTTCTTTTCTCATTTTTCTATACAGAATGATTAATATTTTACTATTTTTATCGCTGATCGAATAATTTGAAAATTTAATTTAAAGGAAAGTAAACGGGAGGAGAGAAAGAAGTTGGCCGACGAGGATGCTCAAATGAAGATCAAAAAATTGGAGGAACAAACGTACTCTTTACAAAAACAAGTTGCATCACAGAAACAGGTAATTAATGTTTTCCCCTGAATTTTTCCAAATTTTGCGCACATATACCACAAGTAATTAAATTTTAAGAATTATATATTTTGAAAAGCAAAAAAAAAAGGAAAAATATGGTAATTGAAAATTTATTTGACGGTGGTAAGTGCGCATGAAACTGTTTTTATGAGTTTCTATCAGAGACTATGAGCTCGAACGGTGTTGTAACGCTGAACAGAGTTGTGTGTGGCTTCAGGAGGAGGAAGCTCTACTTAACGAAATGGAAGTAACAGGTCAGGCATTCGAGGACATGCAGGAGCAAAATTCAAGGCTGATTCAACAATTGCGGGAGAAAGATGACGCTAATTTCAAATTGATGACGGAGCGAATTAAGAGCAATCAGTTGCATAAACTTGCGAGGTATGTACATTGTGTTTTAACGAATTAAAAATATTTTGTTTAAACGAACACAGGTAATGATAAAATTTCATTAGTACTTTTGAAAAAACGATCATCAATCAAAAAAGTTATGTTTTCAAATTTGCTTGAAAATCTGACACAAGATTCATATTCTGCGACAATAAAAATCCTAAGATATCAAGCTTAATGAAAATCCGTTAAATTTTAACACTTCGGTTCGTCATATTCAATTCGACATTTTTAGGTTTAAAAATCTAGCCTTAGATTCGTTATCAGAGATCTCGATAAACTGGATATCAAGTTTTGTGAAAATCCACAACATTTTTAAATTTCTCTTTCGCCACATTGGATCCGCCATTTTGAATAACGCCTAGATATCATTTGTGACTTTAATATTTTAACATTGTTTAAAAGTAGTAGGGATATTAAAAAAGTAGTGGGAGGCACGTTCCACCGCAGTATGGTGACCCTACCGTAAACATAATTCCTTGACAACAAAGGTACAGATAATTCAAACCGTCATCGTTTGAAATTCACAAATCCCAGATTTATATCGATGATAACATAATTATCTTGAAGCCGTAAAAAATTAAGCTGTTGGAAAGATTTTAAAAGTACAATTGAATGTTTTTGCAAACTAATAAACTTAATCTTCAAATATTTTAAGTAGTCACGTTTGGGGAAAACTACAATTTATTTAAGAAATAATAAACATATAAAATAAAATCTTTAAATTTGTTGAGGTATCAACAATGCTTTATGATACAGCGTATGTATCGCTGGACGTTAATAAGGCCTGCATTAACACTGACCGAGTTCTATATTGTCTACTATTTGTAGCACACTGGACGTTAAAGGAACTAAACTGCTCCCCGTATTCCACAGAGTGTAAAGTTCTATTTTAACGCCTCTCTACAAAAAGGATATATGTTCGTTGGCGTGTTTGATGAATTAAGAAGACGCATGAAACCATTAAGGATCATTAAGTGTGAATAATGATCCTCATCAAAAACATTTTTGACAACTGCAAGTGAAGTGTATAGAAGAAATTGTCGGTCTTCCATGCTTTTGATTGCATGATATTTTGTGAAGACTTGTGGACGACGGTTGAAATCTTAAAAGCAAAAGAAAATAAGTTCGCTCCTTCGAGCATTAAGAATTTGCAATTTTCTTACATTTAACCTCCTAAATTCAAATTGCCCGCCTACTTGTGTACACAAAATCTTGTTCGTATTTCGTAAATAAATGCTAGACTTCAAAAGAAAACACGTCTTCATAGTAGTAACAAAGAAGCCAGAGGACTTCCACCCTTTAGATGATCTACATCTATTAAATTAAAGGTATACCTCATATGTACAAAGAAAATGTTCATCATCTGGAAAAACTGTTGTCCTTACAATTCCTGGAATCGTGGATTTTTTGGCTTTCAACCTTACATTTAGAACAGGGATTTGTTGAATTATGTTTGTAATGATTTAGAACAAACGCTCTAGCCTCAGCGTCAGCAATGAAGTAACGCTCATTCAAAAACCAAAGTTTGGTTTAATGAGAATTACATTTTCCCGAACATCCATACACTGAAAAAAAATTGTAATTGAACCAAGTAAATGCATTTACTTGGCAGAGTTTACTTGAATCAATCCCATATTTATTTGACGAGAGAAATTAATTTTCTTGTGCCAAGTAATTATTAGCATTGGATAGAGTTCTTGAATTAATAATTGAGTATTTGGTGGAAGTAAATATGTTATTGATCAAATCAAATATTTTACTTCTCCGAAGTACCAAAAAGGATTGTATCAAGAATATTATGTTCTTAAGCGAAATAGTAAAGTATTGTCTGGAGAAATCGTTTTTTTAAAATCAAATCATTTCATTCATTTGATTTGAAACTTTTTTTACTTAATACAATGCCGGTGTTCTTGATCCAAGAAAATATTTCGCTTCAAATGGATGTGCAACTTAAATAGCAGTTTTTGAAAACTGTCCATTGAGGCTTGGATGGCATAGTGGTGACGGTACAGCTTTTGATACGTGCAACCCGGGTTCAATTCCTCCGACCGTGGAAAATTTTATTTCAAGGTATATTTGTTGTATTTGTGTTAAGTATTAATTAAATGTAAATATATATGTAAAATAACAATTATTTAATTATTTCAATAAAAAATTTAAATGTTAATTAATTAAATAATAAAAATGTTTGACCTAAGTATTAGAAATAATGGGATGAGGGTAAGGGGGGGGGAGAGTTCAAGTAAATAATTTACTTGAATTGAGAAAATGATTTTTTTTATTGAAATTTATAATTTTCTCAAATCAAGAAAATATTTTCTTCATTTGATACACAAATGTTCTTGAATTAATATAATCTGCATTTCTTTCGTGTAACTGAATTTCTTGACTGGATTCCATATTTTCTTGGATCAAGAACATAAACTCTCCTACCAAGTATACTATGTCAAGAAAATCGTTTTCTTGAATCAATACTATAATACTCTTGGCCGTATTCAATCCCACCATTTGCTTCAACCAAGAAAAATTTTTTTGGTTCAATACTATTTTTTCCAGTGTAAATTCCTGAACGAACGCTTCATAAAATTCGAATGGGTTAGAAAGCTTATGATTTCCTTGGAATATGCCAGCTATAATGGAACGATCATTAATATTCAGGATTTGATACTAATGAGGCCAGAAGTGATCCGCATCTTTATCAACTTTTGCACCATCTGTGCCACCATCGATGTCTATCGTATCTGGCAATAAGTTTACGGGACGCAATGTTTGTAATAAGTCATTTCCTTGACTGTGCTTTAAGTAAGTTGCTAAAAAAGCATTTTTAAACTCCTTCTTTGGCACCCACTACATCTTCCAGAACAGCATTGACCCGATTTTCGTTATCTGACGAAATTAAATAATTATTTTTATGCTCTAATGCAATTGGTATTTCTGGCACAAAGCCACCTTCATTGTTTTCTTCGTAATAACTGACAATCTCATTGCCATCGCTATTGTTTCTGCCACCACCACCATTATCATCAGGAACGGGATTAACGCTGATATTATGATTATGAACAACAGCACTAACAGCATTATCATCAACAGCGTTATTAACATTATCATCATCAAGACGATTGACCTCATCATCAAGATCGTAATTAATATCAGCGTCGTTGTTCTCGTCATAATCAGTATCCAAATAATCATCTTAGTTACAGATTTGATTTGACCACTAGTATAACATTCGTTTGCTTAATAATTAGTCAAGAATTTATAGTTTAAAATAAACTGATGTCGGAGGGCGACTTTTTGCAGACATTGACTTGTGAAACAGCCGCATGAGATATTTTTTTCGTTTCATGATGTTTACTTTCAAATTTCATACAATTCATATATCACAGAGGACCAACTTGACCAACACAATCAAAAATTTTAAATTCTGATAATTTTAGTGTTTCGATAGATATGTTTTTGCTTATTACTATTTTCCCAATTCAATTTTATAAGCATTCAAATCAGTATCGAAATAATTTGTTGTACAAACTGAAGTTAGAAGAGACTTCATTGTTGTTAACACAATTATTTTTTCTATATGTCCAAATAATAATAAATTTTCGTCTCTAGTCGCAGCTTTTTCTAGTACAACAAATAATTTTTTGCGAAATTCTATATCATTTATTTTTAAATATGTCGAAACAAATATCTAGTTATCTTCTGCATATCCCAGATTAATAAGAAATTATGTAATTAAGGTATGACTCACATAACTTGATTTTCCTGCCAATACTTTAACGCTATTAATTTTGACAACTCCTCCAATCAATTTCAGACTTTGTGCACATTAAGAATCTCGGATTATAGTTTTTGGAGGATTTTTAAAATTATGAATATTTTGTGCTCTCAATTTCAATTGACCGTGATTTGCTTGAAAACGCATACACCAGTAATAAATTAATGGTCCAGATCACGATATGCACTCATGGTAGTGATTAATGTGATGAAATTTATTTATCATATTGACTTCAGGGAACAATATTTTAAAAATTTTGAAATAATCTTTCGTAAGTTCTTTTAAATACGGACAACATTGAAGAGCTCAGTCTTGGTGGAAAGACAATTTCCATAATTCGTAATAAATGTACAATAAGTCTCATGCTGATCGTCAACTTCAATTTTCGAAAAAAGAAAAAAAGGAAATACTCTAATCAAGCACCAAGATTGCATTGTTTTTTGGCTAATCGTGTGATCATTTGTACGTAGCATTATCAAAAAGAGTGAAATACCTTTATCACTTTCTTATTTTCGTAAATCAGAAAGAAATGGCTGAAGAATTTTTTCAAATTTATTATGAACAACAGAAGAATGAGAAGTAAGTATAAGCGTGTGTATACTATCAAGTTGCGAGATTATATGATAGAATAATTAGAAATTGAAAAGCAAAAAAAACCTAACTTGTGAACACCTGTATTTGACCCCAAAGGGGGATTACCTCTGACTCATCATAATTCAATTTAATTCTTAGAGCATTTTTCTTCTTTTGTAAAATGGTATTTTAAAAATTCTTCCCGTCAATAAAAGAAGTTAACATCCCATCAGTTGACAATTCTTCTTCAAGAATTGCTTTTCTAACATCGTCGATGCTTAAAATTAGTTTAACACTATCTAGACGATAACCTCGAGGTATTTCCTGAGGTTCAATGAAGTTACAGTTTTGAACTACTGCATTTATTTGTTGCTCAAAAGTTTGTAAATTGTAAATATTAATTGTATATATTATATACAATTGTATATATTAACCCTTTTTTCCTTGAAGCCTCTATGATATATTCTTCTATAGTCCTTTGATTCTTAGAATAATGGTTCAAATTTCTTTAATAATTTATTTCGATTACTTCTCAGAAGATCGGCGGACAAGGAGTTCCAAATCTCCTTAGCTCCTATACTTTTTAAAAAGATATTTTTAACCTGATAGGCCCAATTATATTTTTCATCGACATTATCATTACAATCTGCTAAAAATTTAATTCTTTCAAAACATATTCTTGGATACCGCTCTTCGTCCATATCGTAGACTTTTACCAGCCAATTTAAAACCATCTTAAAAATTCTCAAAGAAATGTGCCTACTGCCAGTCTCTATTCGAACCGCGTAATTTGGGGGTGTTCCTAGGTAGATTAAGAACTCGTTTATAATAATCTAGTTGTAATTTCTCTAGATCTTTCAAATACCTAAGGTCCCAGATTAGAGCTGCATACAAGAGCGTGCAGGCAACAAAACTATTGAAAAAATTGTCAACTGGTCTCCAAGAATCAAGATTAAGGTTATCAATCAAAGAAACAGTAGATTCTTTTACTAATTTTGTCTTACTGATTACTGTTTGTGACGGCTGTGAGAAGAGAGCAGATTTCGCGAAAAGTATTTCAAGATATGTATAGGAATCAACTATTTCAATTTCCTTTTTGTCATATTTCAACTAGAGGTATTTTTTATGGCCCTTCCTTCCCTTTTGGAAGATCACTACCTTCGTTTTGTTCACATTAATTTTCAATTCCTTTTCTTGACAATATTCTTTTAAAATTCTAATTATCTTAATCATTAGAACTATGTTATCAGCTAAGATTGCAATGTCGTCAACACAAGCTTCTATTAAAATTTCTTTTGATTTATTTATAGAAACTCCTCTTATTCTTTTATTAATGAAATATTCTTCCAGGTCAGATATAAACAGATTAAAGATCACTGGGCTTAGTGTTTGTCCCTGCATCACCCCTTCTGTAATTTCAATCCCTGTCGATCTACCCGCCTTACTCTTAACTGAAATATTTGCTTTCTCGTATAAGTTCATAAGAATTTTTATAAATTTGGTTCCGATCCCCGCTGCTTATAACTTATTTTTTATCAAGCAATGAGATAATGAAGGAAACGCCCTTCTGAAATCTATGAACAAGACAAACAATTTTCCATTTCTCAAATTCAGTCTTTTTTGTATCATTGAGTTTAACGTAAATAAATTATCCAAACAGCTTTGTTTTTTCTTAATTCAGACTGGAATTCAGGGATCAAATTGCCCGCATTAATCCATTTGTTGAGTCATTCCGAGAGAAGCTGCTTGAAAAGTTTGAGAATACAATTAAAGCATTTGGTGCAAGAAGGGCGTTGGGTAAATAAATTGGGTTTGAAAAATATTATTTATTTTGCATGTACAGTTTTTGAGCTATTAATCACATTTTTAGGCAGATTCCTCAGAAAGTCATATGAGATTTCATCTTGTTAGACTTACATTTTTGCAAACAATTTAAAACTTTTTCTTTAGTTATAAAATTATCCATAATTTCATTGTGAAAGTCAGGGCTGAGCATTTTTGAAAAACATAGCCCACAATGCTAAATCTATTTGATCCGGTATATTTGATTTCCGATGAGATTTATTGACTATCTTCCAGAAGGTAGACGGATTTTTTGTAGAAGCTAAATTATCAATAATATTTTCATTATAGAACTTTATTTTCAAATAACTTTTCGTGAATTTTTTTAAAATCATTGTATTGTTTGGTAATATCCGAGAGGAAACCTTCTGATCTGCACTCTTTTAACGTAATTTTTAAAGTCTTTTTAATCTCTCTGCACTCATTATCAACCCAAGGTTTTATTAAACTTACTTTATTATTTATATTAGAAGTCATACCTAAATCTTTAGCAGTTTTTTTAATTGTGTTTATTAAATTTGTAGACAAGAATTCAAAATCGTTTACAATATACTTAGAATTTGAAGCAGACGATATAGCATTGTTGTACTTAATTTCTAGGTCATCCTTCCATTTAAACTTAGAACTTAACAATCTTGTTTCATCCGTGGTATTCATTGCAGAGCTGTCGGGAAATGATCCGAGCCAGAAACTAAGTTTAATACTCTTAAACCCACTATCACATGAGTACTGTAAAGATTTGTCCAAACTAAATCAATTATGGATTTACCTCCTATTGAATTTGCAAATGTAAAAGCGACTGGAGTATCTCCCGCAGTTCTGCCATTCAACAAAATCATTCTCAAGCTTTCAAAAGTCTCTGTCAATTTGATACCTCTGTTATTCTTTTCTTTATCTAGAGTTTATCGAACGTAACTTATATTATTATTTAATAAGTTTATATCTTTACTAATTTGATTGAGACCCCCCACTCTACTATTCATGTCCTCTCCAATAAAAATAGGAGAGTCCATTAAATTTCTATTCAAATTTTTTATTATTTCATTCAATAAGCCTAGAATATTATTGCTGGATGAATTTTCCAAGAGTTGTGCAATATTTTTTGAACCCGTAGAGTTCCAAAAAATAATCTTGGGAGATGAATCCTGATTGGGATGCCAATCTGCGCTAGGACTTGCTTTTGTTTCATTATTCAAAGTTGTGGCTCTTTGAAAAAAATTTCAAGTTTGCTGAAGAATGTCCCGTCGTTTTTATTTTGGTGTTTTTCTTCTTCTTCACAAGGCTTGTCTTTGACCCTGACAGCTCTTCTCTCTTTCGTTTGGGTGTGAATGAAGAAGAATCGACCGATTGCGTGCTACCAGATTCATAAACATTCTCTCTCTCTCTATATATTTTCGTCGGGTCCTAGCGAGATTTCTTAAACTTAAAATAGACTGAGTTACATCTCCAACAATTTGATGCACTTTTTGTGTTCCACAAAATGTCGTGGCATTACATTTTTGCACCTCGCCCAAAAAGAACTCAAACTGATCTTTCTTTATTGGAATTATAATTACTTTTCGACAATTAGCCTGCAATTCTTTTACTAAAGTTTCAAAATCAGCTAGGTCTTTTCTTTCGGCGACAATTCGATCTCCTGTACGCTTGCAAGTAGCTTCTATTCCGCCAGGAGCTCCTTTCCCGTGCCCAGATTCATGGTAGTTCCACGTGTAATTTTTAATTGTAGGATAAAAATCTTTAAGTTTTCGATCCAGACAGTAAAGAGTAAAACATCGTCTTATTTTTATATTAGGTGGAAGGCCCATCACTTAAAAAATGCTACGATGTCTCATTAGTTTTTTTAAATACATCATCTAGTACTGGAGTACGGTGTGTCCAGATCCCTGCAACATTATGAAGTAATGACTCTGACACACTACAATAACTCAAAATTTGAGGCTTATCTTTATTTCTATAGTAAACTACTACAGTGTGAAGCGAGTTTTGATTTCGAGATCCACCAAAATGATAACTCTGGACTTCTTCGGCGTATTTAGTAGACCAATTCTCACTTCAATCCATGTGTATCAATACTTCTCCAATTGATAAATTATCCTTTTTTTCATTTTCGAACATATTTTATTTTTGCTAGTTTTTTATCGAGATAGGATTTTTTTGCATCCAAGTAAAAACCAATAGTTTCTCCATGATTTGTCTTGTATGTGTCTGTAAGAAACGTTTTTGCTTTGTTATCTTTCCTTTTCGCACAAAGTCTTTTTTACTGAGACACATTCGAGAATTGGCGTCCATTTCAAAAAAATCTCAAATTTTGTTTTGTAATTTTTTATTGATTGTATTTCGTGGCTTATATACAAATGGTGAAACTTTTAAGCCTTTAGCCAAATTCAATCGTCTTATTTTTAAAATTTTTTTACATTTTCTCTGCATTCGATATATTTTTATTATCTTTCCAGCAACAAGATTTGTAAAAATTTGTTTTTCTTTATTTTTGACGAAATTTACCAGGTGTAGATTTTGGAATAAAAAAAAATAAGAAAATTATTTCAAGTGATAGGGTAAACGCGGTTAGAAATAATTCGATTAAAAATTGATACAGGAGCGACAAGGGCTTCATGTGGAAAGTGTTTTATAATATTGTAGTCTATTTTGTTGAGTCCTGGTGATGATTTTGTTTTGCATGAATTGAAAACCTTGCAATGGACGTGAATTTGGTCAAACCTTGAAAAAACCTTGAATCAAACATGATTTTTTTTAAAAACCTTCCATTTAAGTAAGCATCTAATAACACAGGCACACAAAGGAAGTGTTTTGTCCAAAACACTATAATAGTAAATTCCCATGTATTTTGGCCCGCTGAATCCAAATCCGAAGTCAGAATTGTCAATTTCTCTTATGATTTTTTTATGACATTACACTAGTATATTTCTTTGTACCTTTTTTAGCTAAATCCGAATTCGAACTCAGAATATACAAATCTGCACAATATTTTGAGATAAACTCAAAAAACGGATCAAAAACCTAATAAAAATAAAACAAAATAAGAATTTTTGTTTATGACATTACACTAGTATATTTCTATGTACCTTTTTCCGCTGAATCCGAATTCGAATTCAGAATTTACAAATTTGCTTAAAATTTTGAGATCAACTCAAAAACGACTCAAAACTTGATTTAATGCAAGAGTTCATTTGTTGGTTTTCGATCATGTATTCTCATTAGTTTTATTTACGCTGAATATAATTTGAAGATTCAATTGTTAGTTTGGCACAAAATTTTTTAAGAACTCAAACATTTTGTTAAAAACACAAATTTACGTCAAAAGAGGTAAATTTTTGTGCAATGACACTTCTCTAGTGTAGTTATTTATTTACATAGTTTTCCTGTGGTATCGTACGTTTTTAGATTCAAATGATCGTTGCAAACTTTTTCGTTTCTTTCTTTCTTCATGTAAGTATCTTTTTATAAACCAGCAGTAATCTGCCATCACATTGATAATCAACGTTCCTTGATACCGACGTTCCATTTCTTTGATATCCTGATGGAATCATTCTCTTTGTTCTTCACTGTAGTCTCCAAGATATACTATATACTAAGCTAAGACAATGTTGTTTCAGTGAGGTAACTTTTAACTGTTGATTCATACTGAATACGAAACAACTACTTTTATTATAAAATAAAGGTCATAAGGTTTCGACAAAAATTTTCTTCTACATTTGTACATTTTAGTACTTTTCATGGAACTCAAAATGTTGATCCACTTTGAGAACTCAGACATCAGGAGCAGAGGGAAAAACTACTTTAAGGAATACTTGGGAATATGTTAGCGTAGAGTTATATAACAAAATATTTATTTTTATTTTTTTAATTCTGTTTTTAGTCGTTTTTTGAGATTATCTTAAAATTTTGAACAAATTTGTAAATTCTGAGTTCAAATTCGGATTCAGCGCAAATAAGTACATAAATGACCGAGATGAGTTGGAGATTCGTTGTTTAAGAGAATGAAATCTGAAGTATTTAGTTGGTCACATAAATTATGTCCGTTGATACAGGTTTGAAGACTACCCCATAGAGTACTGTTACTATTGAAGTCACCACCTACAAAGACAGTCCTGAACCTGATGGAGTTAAAAAAAGTTTCCAATGGTTGTTTGGTGTTTTTGTTTTCTCAGGACTCTATAGACGTAGAATATTAAGAGTTCGCCCAGAGAGGAGTCAATCGAGAGCACCGCTAGTATCTCGAATACATTCTTCTGAGAGAAGATTATTTGTATTTTTTTAAAAGTTAAGTTTTTACGAATAGCGATAGCGAGACCGCCACCCTTATTTAAGGTACGATCAACTCTAATAACACTGTCCGACATTGAATTTGTCCCTGGGATAATTCTGGCCACTTTCGATAGATTTTTTCACGCTGATTCCAAATCTGCCAAGAAAAATGCTCTAGCACGTCTAGTTTTTAAGAAAATTAGTGTTGTGATAACTCAGGGGGCAATAAATAAGATATTTTTATTACAAATAATAATTAAATTAGTTTATTAAAAAGACAATGAGGTAGTCGACTACAATGCTCGACAAAGACTGACTCTTTAGCTCGTTTCGCACGCACACGTACTTTTACTCTCGACTTAAGATGGCAGCACCTTACCGTAATATACTACATTCCTCCCTCCAAAGATTTTTAATTATTAAAAAAAATTTTTATAAATTTAATCTGATTGGTTTTTTAATAATTCTTTTTTGTCGTTCATTTACATTCAACGTAGGTTTAACCGTTACAATTTCCGTTTTCTTTGGAGTTTTAAATTATCGATTTTTTTCTTTTACTTTTTCTGTCATCTTGTCATTTGTGCTGTCATTTTCACTCACAACTTTTTCCTGAACTAACGGTGTTTCTTTTACATCGGACTTCTCAGAAAATTCTTCCTGATTTAATTTAAACTCTGTTTTATCGTAATTTACTATTTCAGGTGCAATCCTCTGCGGAGGTTTGTGCAAAGTTTCAATTACATTTTCTTTCTCGTAAACATCATTTTTTATTTCGTTGTAAACACCGTCGAAAAAGAACCTATTTTAATTATCTGATCTAAATGTCTCTTCCACACAACATTTTCATTTTCACACAACGTGCATAAATAGTTTCTCGGACCTAACGCTTTCACAATTTTTGCTTTAGTCCACGTTGGTTTATTTTGTATTCGATAATCTCTAACAAAAACAATTTCGTCTCGTTGAAAACAAAGTTCTCGGTTTCCTTTGTAGTTTTCTATCTGTCTATCTCGATTAATTTCATTGGCCTGATCTCTTAACAAATCGAATCTAGTTCTCATTTCTCTATTAAACATCTTTTTTGCCGGAGTCTCGTTAGTAGTGCAATGCGGTGTACTACGATAATAAAACAAATAACGCGAAATTAATGTTTTTTTATTTACATCACTATTTCTGCTGTCAGAAAAAATTTTCTTCAAACTGTTTTTGAAAGAACGCACAGGTTTTCCGCTGCACCATTTGTTGATGGATGTGCCGGAGCCGTTCTGACATTCCTAAGACCATTTTTTTTATCCAATCCTGGAATTCTTCTGCTGTAAATTGACGTCCATTGTCTGTAACAATTTTCTTTGGTAGTCCAAATCGGGAACAGAAATCTCGCAATTTTTCAATCGTCATCGCCGCATCACATCTTGTCATCTCATAAACCTCGGGCCATTTTGAAAATGAATCGGTCAAAATCAAATAAGTAACACCGTTGAAAGGACCCAGAAAATCGATGTGAACCCTCTCCAGTGGTTTTTGTGCTTCCTCGAACTTAATCAAATGGGCCTTGTTTGGATTATCTGCATTTCTACGACAGACATCACATCTTCATTTTGCTCGCTCCAAAATGAGTGGCATGTATTTTGCTTAAAAGATTGTTTTTGCATTTCTCTGGAATAATAACCCTGTATCCCTAGAATAATAATCCATTGTCGACACTGATTTCGTGTTTTCTTATAAAATAAGGTTTCAAAGTTTCGTCCACCTTATCAGGCCATTCTGTCATTGAATATAACAGAACTTTACTCAAAACAACGTCCGTTCGAATCGTTTTTCTCAGCAACTTGGCATCGATTGGTAATCTCTCTTCGACGTAGAACGTGAAATAGTCCTCAGACTCATCTGTGATTTTTTTCTCTGCTACTGGCAATCTGGACAATCCATCAGCGTCTCCATTTGAAATACCTTTAACATGACGAAAAGTGTAATTAAATCCACTAAGATACAATGCCCATCGTTGTAAACGTCCCGCCGCCATGATTGGAATTCCTTTTTCTTCTCCGAATAACGCCAGCAAGGGTTTGTGGTCCGATCCCAAAATGAACCTTGTCCCCAACAGGTACTGGTAACACTTTTTGACACCCCAGTATATTGCCAAAGCTTCAATGTGGATCGTTGCGTAGTTTTTTTCGGCCTTCGATAATGTCCTTGATGCAAAACTGATCGGTCTTTCAGCTTCATTTGGATAGACATGTAACAGAACAGCACCGATTCCATCAATTTCAATATGCTCATCTGCAGTTTTGCCCGTTACAACAATGTCGTCGAGAAAATTTTTTACCATATCTAAACCCTGCAAGATTTTTTCCATAATTTGCTGAAAAATCGATACAGCCGGTTTCGTACCAAACGGTAATCTATTCATAGCATAAATACCTCGGTGTGTACTCCATGCTAATAATAATCGGGTTTTTTCGGAGACTCTCAATTGATTATACGCACGCGACATGTCTAAAACCGTAAAATGTTTACCTCCTTGAAGTGCTGCGAATAATTCTTCTACTATCAATTTTCGTGATTACTTTTAATTTTTCTAACCGATGTAACTCGCCATCAACTGTCCCTTTAATTGCAAAAGGTATCAAAACTTTAAATTCCCCTAAAACTTTTAAATGCGTTTCGTCATAGTTTGATAAAATTTTATTACATTTGTCTAATTTAATTTGCGAAAAATAATTTTCATACACCGTTTCAGGAATGACGGATAATTCCGCGCCGCTATCTATTTCCATTTTTATCGGTACTCCTGCCATTTTAACCTCGACAATTTTTGGCAAATTTTTATTTACCTTAACTTGACCTACCAAATATAATTCCCAATTATCGTCATTTTCCGTTTTGCTTTCGGAAACATAATTTGTACGAGCTTTCTTGTCGGTTTTATTTTCATTACGCAGTTTATTACAAACAGATTGTAGATGACCTGTCACCTTACAATTGTTACATTTATAAGACTTGTACTTACATTTTGAGAAATTGTGGTTTACACCACCGCAATGTTTACATTTTACCGTTGATTTTGAAGCGATTTCCTGTTGTCCTGCACTTGATCTTGACTGCGCCTGCGCCCTTCTCTCTGCCTCTGGATTCGTTCGGCCATGGCTTCGCTGAAATTTTGTTGAAACTCGCAGAATCTCCCGCCGACGTTGTTTCCATCGTGGCTTCCTTTTTTAAGGCAACCTCCAAGACATCTTTGAGATTTTCGCGGTGACTCTCCTCACAAACTCGGTCCAGGATTTTTCCAGGCCTCAATCCGGTTACAAACTTATCTTTCAGCCTTTCTTCTAGACTTGCCCCGAATTCACAATTAACTGCACTTTTTTATCCGAGCATACCACTGACTTACTGTTTCGGTTGGTATTTGTTTAAGTTCGTAAAAAAATTTTCGTTCTTTAAAAACTGATATTCGCGGTGAAAATTGACGTTTTAAGCATTCGCAAAACTCCTCGTAGGTTTTATCTTTGGGTAACACCGGGTCACAGAGATCTCGTAGCGTCTTGTACGCTTCTTCTCCAATCGTAGTTAAAAGCACTGACACTTTTCTGTTATCTTGCACATAATTTGCAATGAAATACTGTTCTAATCGTTCTACGTAGACATTCCAATCATCTCCAGGCTTGAACTCTCGGATCGTTCCAACCCCCGCACCGACGTTTATAACCTGTTGCAGGTTATTACTTGCTTCCTGCGACATATTATTTGATAATTGGTTTGGTCCTCTCAAATTTCGATTTTCTTCTGAACGATTTTGCTGTGAATTTTGTCCGAGTATGTAACGTTAATAATCCTTCTACAACGTCTTTTATTTCATCACCACGTGTTAAAATAATCGAATTTTGCAGCTCTTCATCTATATCCATCAGATTTTCTCCATCTGACATTTCTGCACTTTTGCTTTCCACATTTACTCGTCGCCAATATGTGATAACTCGGGGGGCAATAAATAAGATACTTTTATTACAAATAATAATTAAATTAGTTTATTAAAAAGACAATGAGGTAGTCGACTACAATGCTCGAAAAAGACTGACTCTTTAGCTCGTTTCGCACGCACACGTACTTTTACGCTCGACTTAAGATGGCAGCACCTTACGGTAATATACTACAAGTGTTAAAAAGTCGAAAAAGCATGTATTTAGCTATCTTTGATTATGGATTAAAAAAACAAGAGGTGCTAGAATCTCATTCTTGGATTCAAATGAAAGCCCGTATCTTAAAGAACAATTCCACCAAATGGGAATTTAAAGGCATTATGATAAGATAATTAAAAATCATTTTTTCATTTACCTTTAATTTTGTCATTTGTCATATTATATTTGCACCATGTATAACCCTAACATTGTAAAACAAGTGATGAACAAATGAATGTAACAGCATTCAAATTTGAAAACTTCTATTCGATTTTCAGGTTACTTTTTAATTTAATTTTTTGTTAATTATTTTTTTTAAACCAGTTTAAATATATTAAATAAATAATTGTTTGAATAAATTAAAATTGTAGCGTTAGAATATTATCACTAATATCTAATTAAATGTTAAATTTTTTCTTTTTCATTAAAAAATGAAAGTTTATATTAAATATTTTATTTTTTTATATTTATTTATATCTAATACGTAATGTAGATAATTATGAACAATTACTAATTGTAAATAGAAACAATCTTCAACTAGGTTTATTCAACAACGGAAATTTAAACAAATTGGACATGATTTTCTAAAATTCGTCGATGTTTTTTCAAATACATTTTGATTTACAATTTCGTTGTAAAGCAACTGTTGAAAAATAATGAAAAAGTTTAAATATAAATATTTTTCCAAAACTGAAACTAAATAATTAAAATTTAATAATAAATAAACTAAAAATGTCATAAATTTACAATAATAAAATCTGTCAACATCAAGCAATCAATGAAATTAATAAAAGGAAGGAGTTCATAAGCTTGTAGATTTATTTTCTCTTGTAAACAGCGTCTGGTAGATCACGTACTAATGACTAGCAGTAGTCGGCTAACATTTTAACTGGACTTTTTCCTTTGTACCTAGTTTTTAAATTTGTTTTAAAATTTAATTTGTTTTTTATTATTTTATTTTTATTTACTTTTACTATTTATTTTAATTTTAAATTTTTACCTAGTTTCCATAGTGCTCACGTCTTGATGAAATCTTTCCCCTTGTTCGTCACTGACAGCACCAAGATTTTCAGGAAAAAAATCGAGATGGGAATCAAGGAAATGGATTTTCAATGACATGTTGCATCCCATTTCCTGGTACGAAACAGTTAATTCTTAGACAAGCTCCTTGTAATTATTCTCCTTATTATTTCCCAAAAATCCGGTAACAACAGCTACAAAAGCATTCCAAGCACGTAATTCTTTTAGAGATAAATAACCAGTAAATTCTTCGTCTTTTAAAATAGTCCTTATTTGGGGCCCATCGAAAACTCCCTCTTTTATTTTGGCCTCACTCAATTTTGGAAATATTTTTTTTTTAAAGTGAAAAAGCAGGTCTTTCCTTGTCCAAGGCTTTTACAAAATTTTTAATAAGGCCTAATTTCAAATGTAGAGCAGGAGGAATAATATTTTCCGGATTAACCAAAGGCATATTCTTAACGTTATTTTTTCCAATAACAGCATTTTGACGGCGAGGCCAGTCTTTTCTAATGTAGTGCGATTTTCTGTCCCTACTGTCCCACAAACACAAAAAGCACACGTATTTCGTATATCCACTCTGAAGGCCTAATACAATTGCTACCACTTTTAAATCAGAACACACTTGCCACTCGTGTTTTGAATAATTGATTAAATTGATCACACGAGCCAAATTGTCGTAAGTTTCCTTCATTGTTGCAGAGTATCCTATGGGAACAGATTTTTTTTCGTTGCCATTATGCAGGAGTACTGCCTTTAATCCAAATTTCGACGAGTCTATGAAAAGTCTCCAGTCTTTCGGATTGTAAACAACTTTTAATTCTTTCATGAGTCCGTCTATGTCGTTACAATAGCAAAAATCTTCATCAGGCAAATACGTGAAATATGAAGATAATTTATCATCGCGATTTTTAAATGATTAAATTTTTGTATCATCTGCCAATAAATTCCACTCTTTTAATCTAGAACTTAAAAGTTCAGACTTTTCTTTTGTTAAAGTGAGATCACGACAAAGATCATTCAACCTTTTTTGATTTATTAACAGTGGAACTAATGATTCAACGTCAAAAAAATCTTCATCATCATTATTATTATCTTCAACTTCAGTCTCAGCTTCATTTTCATTTAAATTTTCATCTAAAACTTCAGTCAAATTTTCAGGAATAGAATTACCACTTTTATCTTCAGGACGTTTAGCTGATTCGATATCTAAATATTTAATGCAGTTTTTGTTTCTCCGGTTAAAACCAACAACATTTGTTAGACAAAAATAACAATCGGTTTCGTGGTCTTTTTGTTCCTTCCAAATCATAGGATTCTCAAACGAAAACGATCGAGTACCTTGCATCCAGTTTCTTAAAGTTTTTGCACAAGTAGCACATACTTTTGAAGGCACATATTTGTAAAAATCTGGATTTTTTACTTCGACATTGAAGCAAGATTTGTAAGTCTGTTTTAAAACCTGCGTAAACATTTTTTCTTGTCCTTTTATGATAAAATGACCACAAATGTAACAAAACCAGTCACGAGAAACTGAACAATGTCATGACATTTTAAATAAATTTTTAATTAAACAACACTTTTAAAAAAGATTGTCATTAAACAAAGGTTAGAAATTCCAAATACTACAAAATGATTATCATTTTCTTCATTTGTAGCAGTATTCATTGAAAAGTTCAAATATTTTAAGAAATTGGATGGAATTCTATCGTCTCCTTTAACAAGTTGCATGAATTACAAAGAGTAATAAAAATTATTAAGCAAAAAGTTTTTTTCTTTTAAAAATGTTCACTTTATTTAAAACCAAGACTTTTTTTTATTTAAGACCAAGAACATTTAAATCTTTTAATATACTGAAAAAATAAAAAAAATCTGAAAGATTCAAATATTTTTTAATACTCTTAAAAAATTCTGATATTCTGTTACGAGGAAGGAAAATTGAATAAAAATCACTAATATGACAATAAACACAAGATATTTTATAAGAATAACATAAAATTAAAAACGGAATGCAAAATTAAAGGTTTTTAAACGAATTTAAAAAACAATGAATAGAATAATTTGAAAATTGAAATTTATTTATTCAGGTAAAGAAATTATCTATTTATTTATTTGTATCAGTGCACATGCCACGGTTTTAAAAAATAATTGACAAAAAATTAAATAAAAAAATAACCTAAAAATTGAATAAAAGTTTTTAAATTTAAATACTGTTACATTCATTTGTTCATCACTTGTTTTACAATGTTAGGGTTATACATGGTGCAAATATAATATGACAAATGACAAAATTAAAGGCTAATGAAAAAATGATTTTAAAATATCCTATTATAATGCCTTTAAATTCCCATTTGGTGGAATTGTTCTTTAAGATACGGGCTTTCATTTGGATCCAAGAATGAGATTCTAGAACCTCTTGTTTTTTAACACTAATTTTCTCAAAAACTAGACGTGCTAGAGCATTTTTCTTGGCAGATTTGGAATCAGAGTGAAAAAATCTATCGAAAGTGGCCAGAATTATCCCAGGGGCAGAAAAAAATTTTTTTTGTCGGACAGTGTAATATTTTTAAAAAATTTAATGTATAGGTTATCGCGTTTGTCTGATTTCAGGAATGTTTCGCAAAGATGAAGTATATCGAATTTACTTGATAGTCTGAGACTTTTGTGTGTCTTGTTAAAAACACCACGACAATTGCATTGAAGAATATTTAAAATAGGGAGATTGGTCATTGTTGTTATTTTTGGTTGTGGAGTTTAATAGAAGAAATTTTCATCGACTTTTTTACGATTAAATCTTGAAGCATTAATGAATCAGATGAATTCCAACTATTTTTCCGGGATAGAATATGTGAAGCATCTCACCGACATAAACATGATTTAAATCTTTAGACGCATCTGGCGACTTAGAGTCGCGCTAAATTACAACTTTTACTATGCTTTTTCTTTATCTTGGCAGTATCTTTTTTGCGATCACACAAGCGTTTTGCAGCAGGATCCAATTCTATTAAAGACAATGAATTTTGACGTTATGTTGTCTTTCAAGAAAAATTGAATATCACGACTCTGGCGATATCGCCAATATCGCTCCCTCGTTTTTGACGGATCAACTTTAACAAGCAAAAAAAATTGCTTTAGTCGATTAAAAATAGAAAAAGTCGAATAAGTTTAATTAATTTAGTGTTGTCATAAAAATTTTAATTTCGACACTTTCCTGATTCACCCCTGATTTCTAAATTCAAATTTAATCAAAACTATGAAAATTAATTTCTATTTTTTTATTCACAAAAAATAATATTAAAAAAATGTCAACTTCAAAAATTAAATAATTGCTAAAATTAAAACTATAACCCTTCCAAAAATTTAATTATTTTCTACAATATTTAATTAAATTTCATCTCTAAATTGATTATCTTTATGAATTTGTAATCATTTTTTAAAATTTATATGAAAATTTAATTATTTAAATATAAAAACCTAATTTGTTATAATTATCTAAACCTTTCAGTTTTCTTTTTAAAGATATTCATTGAAGTAGTTGAATTGAAAATAAATGAATTTAAAAAAATAGATCGAAGTAAGAATTCAGAGAATTTTTTTCAAAACTATTTTAATAAATTAGTTTTAAAATCAATTTTTCCTTTATTTTCATTTTGATTACATTTACACTTAAAGATTATTCTTTCAACTTTTCAAGAATTCAATATTATTTCGAAAATTTTTTAAAAGTTAATTTTTAAAAATTGTAGCAAAATAGTTGAACTGATGGTTTAGTTTTAATTAAATTTTACAGAATTTTAATTATTTCAAAACATTTAAATTGTATATATTTTTTAGAGAAGAGAAGGACGTCTTGAAGGAGCAAGTGACAACACTGACAACACAGGTTGAAGCCGCTAATGTTGTCGTACGAAAATTAGAAGAAAAAGAACGTCTTCTGCAAAATTCTCTAGCAACTGTTGAAAAAGAACTCGCCCTGCGACAACAAGCTATGGAAATGCACAAACGAAAAGCAATTGAAAGTGCACAATCGGCTGCTGATCTTAAGCTCCATTTAGGT
Organism: Leptopilina myrica (nomen nudum); assembly: GCA_032872475.1. NCBI lineage: Eukaryota > Metazoa > Arthropoda > Insecta > Hymenoptera > Figitidae > Leptopilina > Leptopilina myrica (nomen nudum). The sequence goes on from CM065466.1 coordinate 9,369,807, forward strand.
AATTTTATTTTAATGTTAATATATTAGTTACTTTATATTACTTTTATTTTATTTTTAATAGTTTCTGTTTCGCAGTATTTTTTTATAGATTAATTTAAGAAATTTTAAGTGTAATGCCCTTTTTCAATTTTAGAAAAATACCATTCTCAAATGAAAGAAGCGCAGCAAGTTGTTGCTGAGAAAACGAGTTCTTTGGAAGCTGAAGCATATAAAACGAAGCGCTTACAGGTAAATTTTTCTATACATGTACTTTTTAAAAAATGTTGACTTTTCTTAAAGCAGAAATCACTATTGGTCCTCTTTTTACCTAATCCCTTTTTTCTACCTTTAAAAGTAATAAAATCCTTAAATTCCTTTTTTTCCTTTTCTTATAACTTTAAATTAATGAAATTTCTTAAAACACCTAAAATTATGTATATTCTCACTTTAACAACTTTTTGAAGAAAAAATGTTTTTCTTACTTTTAAAATGTATTTAAATATATTTTTTTTAAGAAGAATTCTGAAGAACGTTATCTGAAAGTTTTAAGAATAATTGAATTTCATAGAAATTTAGAATTGAAGTTATTACCAGGATAAGAAAAACATTAATTATTATTTGGTTATGGAAATCAGAAAAAGTCAAAAAAATACAGAATTGAGCGGCTGGATTCCATAAGGGCATGTAAATTTTTCGCGGCCGAAATCGAAGTCCCCTGGACACTCAAATTTAACTTCTAAATTTAAATGTTTAAAATATATATAATATGTAAAATGTAAGGATATATATAATTTAAACATTTAAATTCAGAAGTTAAATTTGTTTTTTATTCGATATAATACTTTATGAGATATTATTAAAATAAAATTTGAATTTAAAGAAGAAAAAATAATCTTCGTTCACTTGAACGTTCAGAACATTAGCGACATTTTTAACTCCTCAGAAACTGAAAAACATTCTTTATTCTATTATTAAAGATATTTAATTTTATCTTTAAAATCTACTTAAAATGTTTAAAACTAAAACAATACAACTAATAATATTTACAAAGTTAAAAATTGACTGTAAAAAGACAAAAAACTGATAAATAATAGAAGATAAAAATATTACAAAATTTAAAAACTTAAAATGTTTAAAATTAAAACTACAACTGATTATATTTACAAAATTAAACATTAATTGAAAAAAACAAAAAACGATAATAAAAGATAAAAATATTTAAAAATCTAAAAAGTTAAAACGTTTGAGACCAAAACTGTACAACTGATAATATTTACAAAATAAGAAAATAATTAAAAAGAAACAAAAAACTGATAATAGAAAATAAAAATAATAAAAAATTTACATTTTTTAAAGGAGGAAATTGCGCAACTTCGAAGAAAGGTGGAACGTATGAAGAAGATTGAGTTGGCCGAGACGGTAGACGAAGTAATGGCCGAAGAACTTCGAGAGTACAAAGAAACCTTAACCTGTCCCTCTTGCAAAGTAAAAAGAAAAGATGCCGTTTTAACGAAATGCTTCCACGTGTTTTGTTGGGACTGTTTGCGCACTCGCTACGAAACTCGACAACGCAAATGTCCAAAATGCAATTGTGCCTTTGGGGCTAATGACTATCATAGACTTTATCTTTCCACATGAGAGAAAAAACGTCGGTCTTAAATATAATTTGATACCTATTGTAAATACGTGTATTACGTGTATGGTCGAAAACATTCGGTTTCTTTCTACTTTCTCATTATAATTATAATTATTATTATTTTCTACTAGTTATTCATTTACGCAGACGACAATTCAAGCAGTGAATTACAATTAAATGTATGTAGTTGTGTATTGAAATTAGTAATTTATGCAGTAAAATAATTATCATATTTAATTTCTAGTGTTTTATTTATCAAATGATAAAATTTTACATTCTTTTACAACTCAGTGAAAAAGTTACTTAATACTAAATTATAATTTTCATTTATCAATTTGTAAGATTAACAATTTTTTTAAACTTAAATCTTCAACTTTATTCCATTTCTTCATCAATGGAAATGCTATTCGACGCAATTGTTGGTAAGTAAGGTTCATACTTCCACTTTGGAAAAACTCTCTTGTAGAGTTTCATCAATACTGTGTCTTGAGATTTCAATTGTCCATCGAAGTGACATTTCATGTGACCATGCGTTCCTAGAAAATAAAAAAGAATTTTGTTAATTTCGAAAATGAAATTTTGTATTTACTATTAAATGTTATTTTTATATATTTTTATACGTATTCATTTGACTTTTAAAATATTCAAATTTTAAATTTTATTCTTAAGATATGTAATTGAACTAATATTACTACAAACTAATAATTAATAATATTAATTAAACATTTCAATTTTTTAAAAATCATGTCCTCTGTAATGGATTTGATATTTAAAATTTTTAAAGAATGGTTTCAAAATTCGTAATCAACAAAGTTAAAAAAAATTTAAAAACTAAAATTTTCAAAAAATTTAAATTTTTAAAAATAATTTCAATTTTTGTAATATTCCCCTCATGTATTTGACGAGCTGATTAGGAAGGCGATATCATAATAAAAAATAGCTAAATTCGAAACCCGATATTTTGTATTTTAAAAAACTAACATCAGATTCGTAATCAGCGATCCCAAAAACCCCCAGGTAAAAAGTTTTATGTTAATTGGAAAGATTTTCAAAAAAGTTGTCCGCCATGTTGGAGCCGCCATTTTGAAATTTGTAAATTTTCAATTTATTTCCATATCTTACAATTATTTATGGGTTTACATTGTTGTAAGCAGCTAGTATACTTGTCTTCGACGAGGTTCTATTCCTTTTATGAATTAATTAAAAAATTTTGTGCATGCATTAATTAAAACTCTTACTGGGGTTCCATTCTGTAACTCCAGTTTCAGTTCACATTCAATTTTACTGTTCACCCTCAGTTTCACTATTACTACATTCACACTTCAAATCATTACATCATTCACTTCATATTTTGTTATATTCTTTTCACTTTATTTACACTTAAAATTTAGTTTCACCCCACTTTCTTTACTTTCATTCCAATTTCAGTTTAATTTTTAATGGATTTGAATTTTTTTTGTTCATAAATTAATTTATGTAAATTGTTATAAACTATAGTAGTTTGGTTCCTTTTAATGAAAAAACTTTGTTCTTTTATAATTATATATTTTTTTGGTTTATTTAATTAATATATATCCTTTTTATTAAAAATGTTTTTAATTTATTATAAACAATAATAGTCAACAAATTTTAGTTAACTCAATAAACGCACCAGGCCCACTCCAGGTCTTTTTGAAAAATTTTACGAACATTAAAAGGTATAAATAAATTTAAAAAAACGTATCCAAAGTTTAAAAAAAATTAATTTGTTGATATAAAAAAAAATTTTTAATAAAAAATTTAAAAAATCATTTTTAAAACATTTTTTAAAAGTTGAAAGGAAACTAAAACTTTCATTCTGGGACAACTTTTTTCTAAACTCAATATTTTTAGACTTATAGACTACTGAAAATAGGTCTATGTTTACAAATAAAAAATTTTGAAAATCCATAACTCAAAAATTTGGCCTCTATAAAAAAATACGAATCTGTTTTTTCAATACAGAATAGACAAAAAAAAATTTTTGTCCGTAATTAGTTACTTCGGTAAGCTTTTATTTTTAATTGGTTCAAAAATTGTTAATTGTGACATTGTAGGAAATATCCCTTAAGTTTTAGAGAAATTTTGATAAAACCCAACCTACACGGAAAGAAAAATCAAGACTTTATAGCATGAAATAGACTGCTACTACTTTTGTATAAACTTTTCTAGCCAATGGAGCAAAGATTTGAGAATTTTTAGTGTAATATTTTTCCGTACTAAATATCCGTAGTACATATGATTCTATAGTAAGAAAAGTGTGGTTTAATAGCAACGACGCCACGCGGAGATTGCACGTAACATCATTCTACTATGATTGCAGAAGTTCTATGCTTTTTCAGTATTAGACTCTTGCAACTGGCGATTAGGCCATGCCTACCAGGCATATATTTAGGGTGACCAGACGGTCCTGCTTTGGAAGGATATGTCCATCTTTTTTATCATCTGTCCTGCTGTCCTACACTGAAAAAAATTCGGTGTCGCTACCTTATCTAGGAATGTCGCTACCACACAGATCAGATGGTAAGTACTATCCCGATTTCGGAAGGAAGAGTAGCTCTCAAGGGAAGACTACCTCACCACGAGAGAAGGCTACAACACTGGTTTTTCGTCCAATCAGCGACCCCGAATTGAGAGAGCATAGCGCGTCACAGCTCACACGTATATGGGTGATTCTCCTGAAAGGGACCACTTCACGTGTCTCCAACATGGAGTTTATTATTTACATTAATTTTTTATTGATATTCTATCAAGTTTAAATTTTTTGAAAAATTTATTTATAATCTACGAAGATTTATCTATCTTTACATAATCTTCTAATGCTCATATTTAATGTTTTTCCTATTTAAAAAACATATTTAATTTTGTTTTCGAGTTTTGGTTAAATAGCATGTAAATTTTATAATTATATTTTAACATAATTAAATAATTTCAACATATTTATAATATATATCAAATTAAAGATCAGAATCTAAAGTTTGTTTTTCACTTATATTTGTTTACAATACGATAAAAAAAGTTATTGAAATTATTAATTGAAATAATATTTTAATGCGAGTAAAAATTTAAATTCATCTCCGAAGCCTTGTTTTCTAAATAATAACGTCATGGAGACAAAATGATAAGAAAGGGGGGAGAAAGGTGAGGGGATGGAAAGTGAGAGGGAGGAAAGTTCAAGTCCGAATAGCAATGAGGGGGAAAGTAAGAAAAGAAAAATGGAGGAAGGGGGAATAGTTGAAATGTTAAAAAAATGCAGGAGGATTCGAATAGGAGAATAGAGAGGTTAGGGAAAAAATTGGATGTAGGGTTGGAAGGGGTAAAAGGGGAAATAAAAGAGGAAATAGGGGAAATTAAAGGTATATGGAAGGAGTGGGAGGAGCAATGGAGACAAGAAAAGAGAATGATGTGGGAAAAGTTGGAGGTGATGGAAAAAGAGTGTCAGGAGGAGGTAAAAAAGGTAAGAGAGGAAGTGGGTCAATGTAGGGAGAGGGTGAAAGAGATGGAAAAGGGAAGAGGGGGAGGAAATGAAAGAGTATTGGATTTGGAGGAGAAGCTGGGAGAATTAAGTTTAAGAATGGAGCAGATGGAAAAGGAAAAACGAAAAAGTAGAGTAGTAGTGAAAGGAAGCAAGATAGAAGGAAGGCAAGGAATAGAGGAATTATTTAGAGATATTGGGGTGGCAGTGGAAGTGAAAGATTTCAAAGGGGTTAGTAAAGGGGAGAATGGTTTGCCAAGGGTATGGGTGATAGAATTGGGAAGTGAGGAGCAGAGAAAGGAGGTCTTGAGAAATAAGAGTAAATTGAGAGGTAGAAAAGAGAGAATAGAAGAGGACAAGACATGGGAAGAAAGAAGAAGGGGATGGCTTTTGGAAGGGAAGGCGTGGGAGGAAAGGTATAAAGGGAACATAGTAAGAATGGGAAGGGACTGTATATGGGTAAATGGAAGGAGATGGGTAGTGGACAGAGCGACAGGGATGGTGGTGAGCGAACAAGGGTGGCAAGAACAGGTAGAAAAGAGTAGGGAGGGAGAGCAGGAAATGGAGGAACAAGAGAGATTGGATGAAGCAATGGGGGGCGTTCGAGTGGGCAGTGCCAGGATGGAGGCTAAATAGAAGGGGTGAAAGTAGTAGAGTGGAAAGGGAGGGGATTAAGGTAGTTTTTTGGAACATCTCTGGGTGGAGAAATAAAGAAGAGGGTTTCTGGTCAAGTTTGAAGAGGTGGGATGTATTAATGTTAAGTGAGACATGGGTGGAAGGGAGGGAATGGGAAATAGTAAAGAGGAAATTGCCTAAGGGGTTTAAGTGGGTGCAGCAAGATGCGAAAAGGGAACATGTTAGAGGGAGAAGTGCGGGAGGTATGATTTCGGGGGTAAGATGGAATATTAAGGAAGAAGGAGTTGGGAATGAAGGGAATAAAGAAGGGGTTATGGTCAGGAAAATTAGAGTAGGGAGGGATAGGTTGAATATTGTGGGAACATATAGAAGGAGGGGGGATGGAAAAGGGTGGGAGGAGTTGGAGGAATGGATGAATAAGGGGAAAGATGAAAAGGTTATAATAGGGGGGGATTTTAATGCATGGACGGGGGAATTGGGAGGGGAAGAGTGGGATGAAGAGAGGCAACAGCATGTGAGGGAATCGAAACATAAAGAAGTGGATAAAGAGGGGAGAAAAATGTTAAGTATAATAGGGGAAAGAGGGTGGTTTATTTGCAATGGGAATGTTAAAGGGGATGAGAAAGGAGAATACACATTTATAGGGAGGGGGGAAACGGTAATAGATTATGTCATCATGAACGAAAAGTCAAGGGAGGAAATAAAAAGAATGGAAGTGGGAAGAGAGATTGACTCGGGACATTTTCCGTTAATAGTAGAATTATTGGGGACGGGAAAGGGAAATCTCGGGGTGGGTCATAGCGTAGAAAGTGGGGAAAGAAAAAAGAAGATGGGGAAATGGAAAGTGGAAAGTTTAAGGAAATTTGAAGATAGGATGCAAGAAAAAGAAAAGGATTTTGAGGAGGAAGGAGAAGTAAATTTTAGAATAGAGAGATTAAAAAGGGTAATTAATGGGGTTGTGAATGAAATTAGAGAGGAGGAAGGGTAAAAGGAAAATGTCTACAGAGGGTGGTGGGATGAGGAATGTAAAAAGAGTAGGGAAGGGCTTAGGGAAGCTATACAGCAGTGGAGAAGAGGAGCAATCGAAAAGAAGCAATATAACAAGAAGCATAGGGAGCATGGCAAGTTGATAAGGGCAAAGCGTGAGAAGGAAAAAGAAAGGTATATAGAGGAAGTGCAACAAGCGATAAAAGAGGGTAAAGAGTGGGAGGTTATAAATAAGGGGAGGAAGAGGGGGAAGGGTATAAATACTGAAATTAAAATAGAGGAATGGACGGAATATTTCAAGGGATTAAGTGGGGGAATGGAGAAGGCAGTTAGGGGGGAGAGAAGAAGAAGAGGGGAGGAGATGTCACAGCCAGAGATTAGTAGGAAAGAGGTAAGGGAAGCAATAGATAGGTTTAAGAAGGGGAAAGCGGTGGGGGGAGACGAAATGGAAGCGGAAAGTATAAAGTTTGGTGGGGAAGTGGTCGAGATTGAAATGTGGAGAATAATAAATATGATATGGGGAGGAAAGGGATGGCCAGAAGATTGGAAGACGGGGTTAATTGTACCAATTATAAAAAAGGGAGAGGGTAATAAGGTAGGGGAATATAGGGGTGTGACGCTTATGCCGGCTGGTTATAAGGTATATGCGGAGGTTGTGAGGAAAAGGTTGGAGGATAAGGTGGAAGCGTTAGGGTGTATACCGGATAATCAGACGGGATTTAGAAAGGGCATGGGGACGTTAGACAATATTTATGTTTTAAATTATTTAGTGAGTAGGAACTTGGGAAGAAAGGGGAGGAAATTAATGGCATCCTTTGTCGATATAAAGGCAGCGTTTCCATCGGTGAATAGGGGTCTTTTATGGAAAGTGTTGAAGGAAAGAGGGGTGGAGCAAGGGTTAGTGGAAAGGATAAAGGAGTTTTATGAAGATACGAGAGAAAGGGTAAAAATTGGGAAGAAACTGGGAAAAGTATTTTGGCTGGGAAGAGGGTTAAGGCAAGGCTGCCCTCTGAATCCATTACTATTTAATTTATTGATGTCTGATTTGGAGGAGAAAATGTATAAAAGGGGTAAAGGCGGTGTTATTTTAGGGAGTAAGAGGATTTTTTCGTTAGCGTATGCGGATGATGTTGTTTTGATAGCGGAGGAAGTGAATGGAATGAAATTATTATTGAACGAGTTTGACAAGTATGTAAGGGAAAAAGATTTAAGCGTGAATGTGGATAAAACAAAAGTGTTAAGATTTAGAAAGAGAAAAAGAGAAAGGAGTATGAGGTATGGAAGATGAATGGAAAGATAGTGGAAGAGGTGGATGAATTTTGTTATTTGGGATATTGGTTTAGTTATAATGGAAGAGCGGATATGAATGTAAGAATGAGAGTAGAAAGAGCAGGAAGGGTAATGGGTCAAGTGTGGGCAATTGGGAAAAGAAAATTCAAGGATGACTGGAAGAGGAGAATATGGTTGTTTGATGTGTTGGTATGGTCGGTAATGAGTTATGGGGTGGAGATATGGGGGTGGAATGAAATTGGAAAGATGGAAAGAATGCATGAAAGGTTTTTAAGATGGACGATGGGAGTAAGCTGGAATTGCCCGGGATATATGTTGAGGGAGGAATTGGGAAGGGAGAAATTGGTGTGTAGGCAAAGGAAAAGGGTATTGGGAATGGAGGAAAAATTAAAACAAGGAAGAGGGAGTGAGTTGGCGAGAAAATGCTACAAAGCTATAAAAGATGAGGAGGAAGGCAAAAGAAAAGGGGGATCGAAGTGGGAAAAGGACAGAAGGGTAGCATTGGAAGAAGGAATAAAATGGGGTGGAGTGCAGGAGTTTATAAAGGGATGGAAAAGAAAGGATTCTGAGGAAAGGTGGGAACGAATAGAGGGGTCGCGTTATAACAAATGGTATAGGATGGTAAGGGGGGAGGAAATGCCGAAGTATTTAGAAAAGATTAGGAAGGAAGAGAGGTGGAGCAGAGTGTGCAAATTTAGAATGGGGGAAGGTGTGAATGAATGTAAATATTGGATGGATGAGGGGGAAAAGAAGTGTAGAATATGTGAGTTTGAAAGAGAAGATTGGGCGCATGTGTTGGAAAGATGTGTGGGAGGAGGAATGGATGAAAAAAGTGTGGGTGAAAGAGTGAGTTGGATATTGAACGAAAATGGACAAGGTGAAAGATGGATGTTTGGATTGGAAGAAGCGTGAAAGGAAAGAATGATTGGGGTAATGTAAAATGGGGAGGGAATTTTTTACTTTTTGTAGAACGGAATAATGGTTCTTTTCATTTTAATAATAAGGAAAAAAAGAAAAATTCGGATGAAGCCAAAAGGCAAAAGGAACGGGAAACGGAAGCCCGGGCACATTGGTAGAGATTAGGCTAATAAGTTGCGTAGATATAAGTGCGTTAGTAATAAGGAATTATTTGTATTTTAGGTTAAGGAACAATGTATTTTTTATGGAGTCTCGAACCCTACAGTAGTAGGGAGAGTAAATAAACACACAAAATATAGTTTATAAAAGTTGCAATATTTTTCAAATTAGAAAAAACGAGAATTTTTTCATTAAATTTTTAATTCATCTCCGAAGCCTTTTTTATATTTGATGGGCGTTTTGTTTTGTTTTTAATTTTTTAATATCAATGTTTTGAAATATCTAACCCTCAAAAGTAAATTATTTATTTAATGAAATTAAAAAATACAAGCAAAATGTGTAATAAATTAAAAAATAACGATTTATTATTTTAAAAAAATATTCCTACAGAATTTTTTTTACAAAATTATTAATTTAAAAGTTTTATTTAATTTTACTTAACCTCTAGAATACATGATATTAAAATAGTTGCTGGAGGTCGTATTTGTTGAAATTAATTTTGCGCAACTTATATTTTTATCTTTAAACATCGTCAAAACTTATTTATGAAAACAAAAGTAAAAAATAATAATATTTTGATTTTTTGGAAATTCATACAAAAAAGGGTCCCTTTCAGGAGAATCACCCATATACCGAACTATAAAATCTCGGCGTGCTTAATGTTCTGTCCACGTGCGTGTTTCTCGTGTTCATAAATAAATAAAATCGTGTTTATAAATAATAATTGAACTATAGTTCAGTGTGCACGACATATTTTTAGTATTTTAATGTTTTTCGTAAGTAATTTAAATATTTACTCATTTAACTAAAAATGCTTCTGCTTTTAACCTCTGAAAAGATCATACATAACCTCAAAATGTCATCATATGTTTATACTGTTTGAAACTCCCTTTTTATAATTCTTTATTTCATTTGTAAAATTCTAATGATAAAAATCGATAGATAAAATATAAATTCATGTTATACTTGTTAATAATAATAATAATAATAATAATAATAATAATAATAATAATAAAAATAATGACTAAATAATTGTGATTAAAAGAAATTATAATATTTGAAAATTAAATAAGTTTAAAACTATATTGATTATTAAGCGCTGTGATAATTAGTATATATATAATAAAATAAATATAATATATATATATATATATATATATATATAAACATACGCCGCGCATTGGAAATTCAAAAATTTTATCTCTACGAGGTTGCACCAATCTCGAGATATCGGTATGACAGCCTCCCGTCTATTCGGGAAGGCTACCTGCCCTCGAGATTTGTTAACGCACCCGAAAACCGAAGGGCAGAGCACTCGAGGCAAGAGAATGTAGCGCCATCACCACGATTGTGGCAGCCACACCGAATTTTTTTCAGTGTACCTTTTTTACTAATGTCCTACTTTTTCATGAATTTAAATATTCAGGTAATATTCGAATATCAAAAGCTGTGTTGACAGCTTTTAAGGTTAATATATAATAAGGCTATGTTTATTTGCTTTCGAACGCTGCGTTTTGCGTTGATCAGTAATATACATATGCGATATGCCTATCTTTCTCTCTCATTATTCAATGCAAAACGCAGCGTTTGGACAGTCATGTAAACGCAGCATAATTCGCGACGAAATTATTGTGCATAGCCTTAGGTTTATACGCATTCATAGAAACTGTGTCCACACCTTCATTGTTTTAAAGGTCTCGTTTTATGCCGGTGAAATCTCAGTGTAGTGTCGCTGTATTTTAAGTATAATAAGCATACAATAAAAGGCTATATTGACAAACTTTATTAGCATTGGAAAGTTTCCTGGTAAATAGGTATTACGTTGTACTAAAATTACTCAAATTTTACGCCAATGTGGCATATAAAAGTTCTGTGCGTTAAATGTATACCTTCCTATACTGTAAAAGGCTGATTTTTCTCTCCGTGTAAAGTTTGGAAATTTATTTATAAAGGACCTCGCACTTTTACTATTGTATTTGGCTTTCAGTCAATTTTTTTGTAACTTTGCAGATTTGTAGTTTTTGACCTTCTGAACAAAAAATGTATAGGACAAAACTCAAAATAATTACCAGTTTTTGAGATACAGACGGTCAAAGTTAAAAAAAATCAAATAATGTGTATTAGTTATTCAAGAATATTTTATTGACAAAAATCAATTGAATTCGCTTGAAACTGGTTACTCGGGGGTTTTTAAGGTCGCTGATAACGAATATGATGTTGGATTTTCAAAATTCAAAAAGACGACTCCAATATGGCAGACATATTTTAGAAAAGTCAATTGAATTCGCTTGAAACTGATTACTCGGGGGTTTTTAATGTCGCTGATAACGAATATGATGTTACATTGGTAAAAACACACTTAGGTAGAGACAAAAATAGACAAAGAGAGGGGAAGAATCAAATATCTTAATAAAATGTTAGAAAGAAACGTAGAAAGATAAACAGATAGTTATAACATAAGGTGATAAAGCAGTTTTAGGCAAGATCAAAAAATAATTCAGCAGTTTAAAGAATTAGTATGCGATTCAGCCGTTGAAGGCAAAATCATAAACTGATTCAGCCAATTAAGGCTAGATCCAGAATGAGTTGAAAAAAATATTAGACTTTTTTTACTCGTTTATTATTTCAACTCTTTCTGCATTATAAATGTTGTGTGCTCTGTCTGCAGCATCATGAATTTCATAAAAGTCTTATTGGCACGGTAGTCTGGAAGGCGGAAAGTTCCGAGCAAAAATGACGATCTTGTCTAGTTTCTAAGGGAGGAACTTCAATTTTTCCGTGGCAACAATGCAGTAGAATTCCCAATTTTAAGTGTGGACAATATTAAAGAATTAATGATCGGAGTGTACCAAGTCAGTTTAGCACCTTCTTATATTCAAGATAAAGTGGAAAGAGAAAACGACGAAGAATTCCAGTTCGATGAAAACTTAAATGAACCCGGCTTTCCGAGAATTACAATATATTGTCGCTTCAGAAACGCAACTACGCATCAAACGTTTATTTATTTTCAAATAAATGAGGACAATGAACAGCCGAACAATAACAATGACCGAATTCTAGTATACTAGTGTACTTGTCAGGCTGGAGCAAGTACACTGGGTTCCTGTGCCCACGTGGCAAGCATCTTTTGGTTCCTGGGTTATGCACGGCATCAAGAAAATGTAAAGTATCCGGACACGTCACTTCTAAACCACATACTTTATGCAGCAGACAGAGCACACAACATTTATAATGAAAAAAGAGTTGAAATAATAAACGAGTAAAAAAAGTCTAATATTTTTTTCAACTCATTCTGGATGTAGCCTTAATTGGCTGAATCAGTTTATGATTTTGCCTTCAACGGCTGAATCAGTTTTTGATCTTGCCTTAATTAGCTGAATCAGTTTTTGATCTTGAGTTTTGTCCTATACATTTTTTGTTCAGAAGGTCAAAAACTACAAATCTGCAAAGTTACAAACAAATTGGCTGAAAGCCAAATTCAATAGTAAAAGTGCGAGGTCCTTTAACAGAAAATAATATTAGATAAACCAGGTTGTAATATGCATCCAAAGTGCCAGTACATTCTAGTTTTATCTAGTAATATTTTTCTAGGGAATTTAATGAAAATGTCCAAACTATAGGATGGGTTTTGTCAAAATCAGGGACCGTCTCGAAAGTTTAGTTTCGTTTTAGTGTTTGTTAACTAAATTAACGAAGTAAGATTAGTTTCAAGTTGACACGAAACTAAATTAACGAAGTAAGATTAGTTTCAAGTTGACACGAAACTAAATTAACAAACTGAGTTTAGTTTCGTGTCGACCCGAAAGTAAATTAACAAATTAGATTTAGTTTTATGTCGACTCAAAACAAAATATTGAAAAACATAATTATTTAGTGTTAATCACAGGAAAATTGTTTCCCCTGACTTACGTAACTATAGTAACTTACATAATTAAACGTATGTTACATAACCAGAGCAAATAACGTGACTTACGTAAATGTGATTATTTACGTAATGTAAGTAAATTTGACCATTTATGTAAGTTACTGTACGTACGTAACTTACGTAAGTTCATTCAATTGCGTAAGTTATTATGGTTACGTAACTTAGGTAAGTTCATTTAATAGCGTGCGGTTGATTAATTGCGTAAGTTACGTAACTTACGTAAATGGTCAAACTCAAGTGAGCTACATAACAAGAGTAACTTACGCAATTAAATGAACTTTCCTGAACTACATAACAATAATAACTTACGCGATTTAATGAACTTACGTAAGTCACGTACTTACAGTAACTTACACAAATGGTCAAATTTACTTAAATTACGTAAATAATCACATTCACGTAAGTTACATAACTTATGTAAGTTCATTTAATAGCGTGTGTTTGATTAATTTCGTATGTTACGTAACTCACGTAAGTTCATTTGATTGGATAAGTTATTCTAGTTCCAGGCAACTTACGTTCATTTAATTTAATAAGTTATTCTAGTTGTGTAACTGACGTAAATTTGATTAATTGCGTAATTTATTCTGGTTAGAAAACTTACGTAAGTTTGATCATTTACTTAAGTGACTGATTACGTAATTTACTCTGGTAACGTAACTTATATTAATTACTTACGTTGCTCTAATTACGTACGTCAGGGGAAGCAATTTTTCTGTGATTGACACTAAATAATTTTGTTTTTCAATCTTTTGTTTAGTGTCGACACGAAACTAAATCTAATTTGTTAATTTATCTTCGGGTCGACTTGAAACTAAAGTCACTTTGTCAATTTAGTTTCGTGTCTATTCAAACACTAAAACGAAAGTTATTTTCTATTTAGTTTCGTTTTAGTAGCGGTCCCTGCTCAAAATAAATAATGGATGTTTTAGACCAATAAGAAAAAAGTTAATACTCCTCCTTCATAAAGAAATATATTTAATTATTTGTTAGTTAAGTTACACAAAATGGAAAAAAAATTATATTTAAAAAATAATACATATAATTCCACCTTCCAAGAGAAACCTACAAATAAAGGCATAGATTTTTTTTTTGAAGGAGTAGTTTCAAGTTTATTTTTCTATTGCTCTAAAATATTTATTTTGTCTTTTGGGGGTTGGAATTATATGTTTTATTTTTCAAATATAACTTATTTTTTTCCCATTTTGTATAACTTACTCAACAAATAGAAAAATAGCTTTCTTTATGAAGGAAGTGTTTAATTACTACAATTTCATGTCATTTGTTTGTCGGCTGACGATGATGTTCCTGCTGCTTCTGACGAACAAAATCCTGAAATTAATGAAGCATTTGAGAATGTTGCATATAAGCAACCTCTTAGTTTAGAAGTACACCCGAATAAAATATCAAGATTAGAGGTCTGCGAATGTTATTGATATTTTTCAAGATTTGAAAAAAATTATTTTCATTTCTTTGACAGTGAAACTATTAAAAGGAATAATTTAAAAGAGTCATTTAATTAACGTCTGTATTTTTTTATGTTCATTTGAACAATTAATTTTTTGTTCTTTTTGTATTTCTTTCAAATGCGACTTTCCAAGCTATCAAACTAGCTGTAATTTTATTCCTTATTATAATATTGTGCATTACAGTGTTAATCACTTAGATTTTACAAAAGAAAATTGTTCTCCTAGTAAAGATGTTTCTTCAAAAGATTACATTGCTGAATTGGAAACACGATATATTATCCATGAAATGTATCATATAACAAAAAGATTTTAAATTGCAAATGATATTGAAAATATTCCAAATGATCTTCGTGAGCAGTTTAGAGTTGACAGATTATGTCATTTTGTACTTTTTACTGCTTTACAGCGTAAATTTGATTCCGCTGCACAGATTAATATAAATGAGTTTTTCCAAATTGTTCTATATTATATGGTTTAAGCTTTGAAAATGGAAAATAAATATTTTTCCTCATATTATGTTCACTTTGGGTTTCATGAATTGCATTCTTTGATTGCATCTTCCGTGTCTTTAATTCAAAAACGAAGAACATACCCAAAAAAAGAGGCAGAACTCAGCTTTAAACCGGTTCCAAGCCCGGGACTTCATCCTCTTTGCTCATCCGCGCCCATTTGTATATTATGTAATGCGAATGTGCGTATATGGGCGAAGTGGTTTGAAGGAGGAGGAGGTTAGTTTGGGGAGCCTTTGAGGTGGAGACCAGTTGGAGATCTGTATGGTAGAAAATTCTGGTTCAAATGGAGGGTATTGCTATAAACGCAATACATTTCTATTACACTGATATGGGTACACACACTTACATAACAGAACACATATACACTTACACTAACAATTATCACACCCATATCGAAACCTGAAATTTTTTTTTAAATGAACATGTGTGATGACAAAAACGTTATCCCCCAAGCAGGTACTTCGACAAAGGGTAATCCTGCCACCGATCCTGATCGTGTGAAAGCCCCGATGGTCGGCGCAAGGCAACAGCACACTGGTTTTTTTGACCATAACGGCGGAGACGTAATGGAGACAGAGGTTGTAGAAACCTTCGCTTCCATTACCAGAAAGACAGAAGCATCCCTGTTGCTGAAGGGATTTAAAAAGATGCTTCAGCTTATGGATAGGAAATGTGAAGTTTCGGAGGGTATATCCAGGGCCCTTAAAGTTTTTAAGGAGAAAATCCTTAAAATAACCCGAAGCCAGTGAAGGACAGCGCCGTGGAGGCTTTTCACTTTGGTGAAAGCATCTACGGCATTGCTAAGGATCTAAGAGAAGAGGGGAGAGAACTCTGAAAAAATTAGAATCTTTTCTTCCTCCTCTCAAAGCGAGAAGAATAATAAGACAGAAGGGAGAAATTCTGGTGGAGACCCCCTCTTAAAACAGAAAGAAGAGGGAGGCCTCGGCGACGCCACCTGATAAGATGCCAAAAAAGGAAAGGGGTTCGAGTTTCCTCAGCAGATTGCTGAAGAAGCTTCTGCTGGTGAGGCCAGGACAACCGTTGAACCCGACAAAGACGCCTGGGTTAAGGTAAAAGGGACGAAGGAAAAGAAGAAAAAGAAAAAGGGGAAAGGAAAAATTAGGGAAGACCCAGTGGGGGGACCTAAAAAGCCCACAGAAAGAAAAATAGGACACCGACGCAATAAAAATGTGGGCAAGAGAAGGGGGAGACTGTCCGAAGATAATGGACAATATATTCGCAGGGGTCAACCACGCTGAGAGTAATGTTGAGGTCCTGTCGGTCCGTAGATCCAGGAAGAACGAAATGCTCCTGTTTCTTAAGAAGGGTCAGAATCTTACAAAGTTCAGCAGCGAGCTAACTACGGTCCTTCAAGGTCAGGCGGAAGTGACCACTGTGGTTTTGACGATGTCTGTTGAAATTGTAGACCTCGACGAAACCGTAGGGGTATCAAATGTACTCAAAGCTGTAAAGTTCTCTGGGCAAGCCCAATTTAGATGTGCCTTGTCAGCTGGTGACTCGTTACGGTGTAACACAGGTGGCGATTCTGCGTCTGCCAGATGCAGACGCGGAGTCGCTACTTAGGACCGGACTAGTCAGGATTGGCTGGGTCAACTGCAGGATCCGGGCCAGGGTGGAGGTAGACAGGTGCTTTAGATGCCTGTGCTACGGCCACTTGGCACGGGGCTGCGGTGACCCGTATAGAAGAAACGCTTGCTGGAAGTGTGGTGGTCTGGACCACAAGAGCAAGTCTTGCAAGAGTCCAGCTCGTTATATAACCTGATTCGATAAGGGGTCGAAGGAAACAAGACACCTTTCGGGAAGCAGGGCTTGCCCAGTATATTGAGGAATCCTGTCTGGTTTAAAAACCAGAATACGGGGTTCTTCAGGTTAACCTCGGAAGAGGAAGAGTTGCGCTGAACCTCCTGATGCAGACTGCAAAACAGAGAAAGGCTGATATACTGATAATCAGTGAGCAGTGTAGAAAGCCAGAATTCTCTGTCTGGTTTCAGGACGCATCGGGAAGGTCCGGGATACAAGTGCTCAACCCGGACATCGCTGTCAATGATTTCTTGGAGACTGATAAGGGCTTTCTTTGGGTAAAGGTGGCGGGTGTTCGTATATACAGCTACTACTTCTCCTCTAAATCCAGGGGGAAAAAGCGGCGCTTAGTGGCCACTGTGGGTCTAGCAAAGCAGCTCAGGGTTGCCAGATTTTTAGCACAACAAACCGCGGATAGAGGGCGCTGACGTAGCCCAAAAACCGCGGGACCTTTAATATAAATGTAAACATATTCAAAAATATATATTATACAGTTTTTATAATAAAATTTAATATATATATATATATATATATATATATACATACATATATTTAAAATATTCATATATGCTTAATTATTACTAAAACATTTTATTTTGTTATTAAAATAATTAAATTTTTGTCTTTACACATTAAATAACTTTAATATATTACTTTAAATAATTTGCAATTTAATAACATTAATATTTAAGATTTTTAAATGGATAAGGTTAGCTTCGGTTATATTAAAAAAAATGAAGCAACAGAACTACACTGGTCGAAGTGATTTTGAAATAGATCAATTAAATCTCTGCACTCTTCTTCCGGCAAATCAGTCTCTGTGTTCTCGGTCTCAATTGTATCGTGAGTCTCGTTTTAATTCTAAACCTCATAATTTTTATACATATCATTAGTGAATAGATTTAACAAAGGGCGCCAATTGAAAGTTCTCATTATATTAATGATTTGGTATTCGATTTTCATGTGTTTAAAAAAATATGCTGATTGATAGTAAAAAAAGCGCAATTTCATAAAAGAAATATAGCCCAATTCGCTACCTGTAGCGAAAATGAAATTTACGCCGCGAAACTATGACAAAAGATAGCCCAAATCGCGCTTTGTAGCCCAATCTGGCAACCATGAAGCAGCTTTACGCTGCCCCTGCATGGGCCGACGCCCTTACGACCCGCATCTTGGATAGGTTACTTTCTGTACAAACAGGGAGTTCACGGAGAGTAATCTGAGCCTATAGGACGGTGTCTGATTGCGCTGCTCTGGTCCTTGCGAGTACACCGCCAACAGATTTGTTGGCAAAAGAAAGACAGGAAATCTTCCGGATCAACAAAGAACAGGCGGTCTCGCGGGAACAACAGAGCAGCCACATCGAGTTCTTCATTACTACGGTCATGAAGACAAAATATGTGGATGGAACAAGAGGTTAACCTAGAGAAATCGCTGGGGGCGATGTGCGGGAGGGGGATGAGGAAATAGTTTTAGTTCCTCCTCTCACTCCCGCGACTCCCTCCTGGGATTACTCAGGTATCTGAATTCGCAGATTTTCCACTTCCGACTACAAAAAAAGGAGGCAGATATTTCTCCAATGTTCATATCAGATTTAAACTTATATACTCTAAATAGATGCAGTAAACTTTTCTTGATAACGAATTTTTTAATCATTCGTATAAATAATACCTTGTTGTTAAATTAAATCGTAATGAACGTCTGAAAGCAATTTCTTCCATTTTAAAACAAATTGAAAAATGTACCATGAATGGGTAAGATTATTTTGACAATTTTAAAATGATTGTTCACTTTGTCATTATAAATGATAGATCTTTGTCTAAAGTAATGTGTTTTCGCAAAAAATTTCCTATTACAAGTATGTTCAGAAAAAATTCACAGAAGAACCGGTCTTTGCAAAATTGGTTGAAAAATGGAGGTTATTAAGAAATTTATATGCGCTGATCTTCCCAATATTCTAAGTGATGGTTTGCAATTTATTTAGAAAATGAGAAGGAACAAAATGGAGAAATAAAGTTATATTTGAAAAGTAAAACATATACAATTTGCAACTCTCAAAATCAGGGACCGTCTCGAAAGTATAGTTTCGTTTTAGTGTTTGAGTTGACACGAAACTAAATTAACGAAGTGAGTTTAGTTACAAGTCAACACGAAACTAAATTATTAAACTGAGTTTAGTTTTGTGTCAACCCGAAAGGGTTAATTAAAGAAAGTTACGTATGTTACATAACCAGAGCAAATAACGTAATTTACGTAAATGTGATTATTTACGTAATGTAAGTAAATTTGACCATTTATGTAAGTTACTGTACGTACGTAACTTACGTTAGTTTATTTAATTGCGTAGCTTACGTAAGTTTGACCACTTGAGTAAGTTACGCAACTTACGCAATTTATCAACCGCACGCTATTAAAGGAACTTACGTAAGTTACGTAACTAGAACAACATACACAATTAAATGAAAATTTAGTTTCGTGTCAATTAAAACACTAAAACGAAAGTAATTTTCTATTTAGTTTTGTTTTAGTAGCGGTCCCTGGTCAAAATTGCTCTAAAACTTAAGGGATATTTTCACATTGTCATGATTGCCCATTTTTGGACTAATGAAAAATAAGAATTTACCGTAGTAAGGAATCACCTAAGAAATCATTTGTGGTAAAGTTAATTGAAAATTACAGATTCCGGTCACATGGTTACAGAGAATTATGTTGTAATTGAGCGTTTTGGTGCAATAATCGGTATTAGCGCTTGCGTTCACGCGTAAGACCGATTATTGCACCGAAACGCTCAATTGGTAACTTCGGTAAGCTCTTAATTTTCATTTATTCAAAAATTTGGAATTGCAACAATTTATGAAATATCCCTTAAACTCGAGAACAATTTTGGCAAAAACTGCACTTTAATTACTTGATTTGAAGCCTTTGTGTCTGAATTTAAAAACAATTGATACCACTCTACACAGTGAGATAAAATGGTCGCAGGTTAGACAAAATGTTAAACAAAATTATTCTACGTTAAAAAATTGATACTTTATTTTGAAAAGGATTAATTTTCAATATCTGAGGTGGTTGTTCTAAAAAGGACATATTGGTATTGAGTTGGATGGCGTCGAGAGAACCTTTTGTAACCAGCGAAAGAATAATGAGGCGTCGGTGTCCAAAATAAAATATTTATTCCCAAAAATATTTTTTCTGAGGAGAACGGCAGGCAAATGACGGTTTGGCAGGCGAGGCGTGTAGCGTCGAGACAATGAGTCTGGTACGTAATTGGCAGAGGTTTGCCAGCCTGACAGTTATATTTTTATGAAATTTAGGAACAAACGCATCAATCAGTTAATTTTAGTCTTTATACATATTAAATAAATTTTTTATATTTGAAACTGTTTCATATGTGAAAACACAGGCATTCGGCCAGATCTACATTTTTGCAAAAAGGGTGAATGAGTTTTTTTTAAATGTATAGCGGGGTGAGTAGCAGATGACTTCGTATTTGAATAAATGATATTATTTAATGGGAAGCTAACAAAAGATCAAGTAATAACAAAATTGTAGTTAAGAAATATTTATTCCTTAGTTTCAGTGCAATATAATAATCCAATATTGATTTATTTCTTTTTTTGTAAATTATATCGTCCCCCCAAGTATTACAGGTTTTATTCTTTTTATGTAAAAATATTCTTCTCATCTGTAAACCTAACGTCCCTGGTTAGTAGAGTCTTGTTTTTCCAGAGTAGTAGAAAATGTGTAAGTTATTTTTAAAAACTATTTCCTTCTCACAAAACATTTATTTTTTTTACTAAAGCAAAATTTTAGAAATCAAAATTTCTAAAGTAAATACAACAACAGAAAGTGAATACCCTAGGATAGATATTCCTATCATAAGTAATAGAAGTTTATTTTCTGTAGTTAGAAAATTTTCATTTTGATCATACTCCATGTACGGCTTACTGAAAAAGCGTGTGTCGTTTTTCTTCCACTTTTTAACTAAACCAGCTTGTGCCGCCCTTTGCAAAATGTATTCAAACCTTTGTGTATACGGTGAATTAATTTCAAGATAAATAACACTAAAGGCAATAGTCATACTTTCTTTAACAATTTTAGTTTGTGGTTTTCCATTTTGACTTCTTGTGTTTTGAATAATTACTTCCGCCTCATTATTTTGCATTGTGCAACTAATATTTTTATATTTAACAATGTGTTGTGCACAGATGTCAACAAAATCTACATATCCGATATGTTTTTTCAAAAACTCTTCTTTGATTTCATTGTCTGCGAAAGTACTTCCAAATTCATTCATTCCTAGAAATCCAATCGGCTGCAAATAAGATTCATGTACGTCTTTAATTGTATCGAAACTTAATTCTTTCTCAATGCTATATTTCAGGCCGGTCAATGCTCCAAATAAGTTCGAAGAAATTGCAGTAGTTACAATGAGCAAATAACAATAAATTAATCTCTCTCTCAATTTTTGTGGTTCCCGAGGAGCACACAATTGTAGAATCATCTGAATAATGTACATAAGTTTCCAGTAGTGACGGTCAAATTTCAAAATTCTAATAAGTATCCAAACTGATATCAGAACTAAGAGGCTCATTGCAGTAGTCATAAAAAGCAATAATTGTCCTTTAATCCCTTTATCATCTTTCATTAAAATAGGAACAAGAACGATTATTTTTATCCTACCAAAAATCACGTAGCTGTACTCACAATTATGCATCAATAATGAATTAAAAGCAGTAATTTGAATCACGTTGTTGGCCAAGTTGTTAAAATAACCAGTTGTTCGATTTTTATTGTGACAATAAAATGTTCCAAAAGCATTTTCATTAGATGGTACAAACGCGAGTTTAAAATTCATCACTTGCGATAGAAGTCTAGCATAGGAAATAACAAAACCTCTCATTTCTACGGGATAACCTGTTGCATTCATTTTTACAAAATTTGTAAATGGTTGATTATATGTACCAAATTTGATCTTGTATCCATTTAAATTTTGTAACTTATCAGGAAACATTTTTACACCAGAGGAACATTTTATGTTTGTAGTTTTCTTCAAATAAGGATTAAATTGATAGACTTTTGCAAAAAATTGTTCATTATTCAATAATGACATTTTAGTTTTATCTTCATTTTCTACTACAATGTGTAGAATCGTAACGTCTAAGAATCTCTTATTCCACATGGTGGTAAGAAATTGTTCAAATCTTAATCCCCTTTGTTTTGAATAAAGAAGATACAAGCATTGTGGATGTCTATTCTTATAAGATGCTGACTCTATTAAATCCATTGCTCTAGTCAATTTTGTAACATCTTCAGTAATGATTACGAACAATGTCGTCAATTCTGGTTCTTTTACCATTTGAAAAATTGTTAAATTCATTTTTAGTTCCTCTGTAGAATTTTGAAAGTCTACCTGCAGTACAGATACCTTTTTCATCAAAAGTGATAGTATTTGTTCGTCATTTACTTTTTTGTTATTATACGTAATTATCATTACTTGATGGAATGTATTTAATTCTGTTTCGCAATATTCTTTTAAGCACACTAAACATTGTGAAAGACTTGAGTTATTGTTACTACTTTCACAAATACAAATCAAACCCAATAGGATTACAAAATTGATCTTCATTTCTTGAAATATGCAAAATTCAACTAAATGCAATTCTATGCAATTTGTACTGAAATTAAAAGAAGAATATATTTATTATTTATTTATTTATGTATTTATCAATATACATTACAACGATTCTTCAATCATAATTGTTAAGCGAAATTGTTTCTTTAAAACTTACGTCTATATTTGTGCTTGGTTGATAAACTGTTGTCTCTTTATCAAATAAACTACTATCATTGTCGTAAATTTAATTTTTAGTAAATATAAATTTTCTATATGTCGTTTAAAATTTATATGTTTAGCTTTAACTAGTATTTTTATAATTTTTAACAGCAGAGGAAAACTTCGGCTTACACTTGATAAGTTCGTATCGAACTGATAGAAAACGAATTTTATAATAAGTGAAATTGCCAAAGATAAAAAATAGGAAATTTTTTCTATTTGCCAAAAACTATTATTGACTAAGTGAAAAAGACCATTTTCAAAGTAAAATATGTTTCTAAAGATGCAACTGATTAACTGCCAAGGTCAATCGATTTTCACCATATTGCAAATTATATTCACATTCAATATTTTATTATTGTAAAAGGATTTACAGGGATAACTATATTTTTAAATAAAATTTTCCATAAAAATTTGACCAAAAATGAATCTGTTTAAATATTAAAATTTTTTTAATGAAAAAAGACTACAATTTTTTTTAACGTAAGAAGAATTGAAATTTTTATATTGATAAGTATTTCAAAAGGTCAACTGTTATGCGGTCAAGGTGTATTGATTTCATTTCAACATAAATCAAAAGTAAGGTGCAAATATTTTTTTTAAAAATGCGTTCTTACAAAAAAATTGTTTACAGAAAATAACTTAATAGTTCACCCATATAATCACCAGCAATGATTAGGTTCTCGAAATTCAAAAGGATTTATGCAAAATCTCAAAAAAGAATATTTACCAAAAAATATAATTATAATATAATTTTTAGTCTATCTTGTAAAGTGAATACTAATATTCGAGAAGAATAAAGAAGTTGTCTTATGAATTATATCACGCATTATTAGTGGGAATCCTTCTGAGATAAATAACAGATAATAAATAGCAAATAATTATAATAAAATCCCACAACATTGACAAGATGGTTGTATGTCAATAGTTAAAATGTGTAAAGGTTATTGAGATAAATAATATGGAAGACGATTTTCAATCCCTTTTTATACTATACTTAGAAGTTCTATTGGGACTAACACCAAAAATTTATATTTTATTTTTGTTGTTCTAGTAACGATGTTCATGTCAAAACTAGTTTTGACTTTATAATCGGTACTTTTAGTCAGGGGCTACCTTCAATAAGACCAATTGATATAATGTTATAAATACAACAAAGGATAGGCATACCTTCTACTACTCAACCTCTCTTGTTTTTTCGACGACCTCAAATGCGACCCTCTTTTAAGAAGTGTTCGTCTAGAGCAATCATACAGACCTCCCAACAAAAAGAGAAACCATCTGCAATGGTTTCAGTCGAAACATTTTGACCTTGAACAATACTACTTTCTCGAATAAGATAAAAAAAATATAATTCTTTAGCATTTTATGTGTCATAGGCTTTTGACCAACGATAATTAAGTCAAAGGTTTTACGGTAACATACATTCTTAAACAGACTTTTTCAGTTGAACAACAAAAAGACATACTTATTTGTATGTATACGTTTTAAAAATTGAAAGTAAAAATAATATTTATTCTCCCTTACCTAGCGGTTCCTTAATATGTCCCCTTCGTCCAAATTTCGTGACAACTTGGACAGGCTTGAACCAGTTGATATCTTCACGATTAAAGAACATAAATCGAATAACTGCTGATCGTTTATGAACTTTAAATGGATGTCCACTTAAGATAACTCTTTTTACTACAAGCCTGTCTGCGTTTGCAGATAAAACGCCACCCGTTGCAATCAATTCCTGAAAGTATATATGTGGTAAGTAAAATAATAAACAAATAAAAAGCCGTTTCTTATTAAAATATGTTAACAAACTTACATAAAACAATTATGTTAAATATTTTATAAACAAGGAAGTGTATGAGATGAAAAGATTCTGTTCATTTCATCCAAAGTAATTTGAATGGAATTAAATTGTTGTTTGATAAGATGGTTAACATTTGGTAAGTATGAATGTATATATTTTGTGTTTTCAGCGTGCCTACGGATCATGATCCGGATCACTCAGTAGCGCTCACTGTAGGTAAATATAATTTTTGAAGAAAATACGTTCGTTCCACAAATGAACAGTACAAATACTCATATTCCATTAACGTTATAGTAAAAAAATCAATAATGAAAACGCAAAGGAACATTGCTCTGCTAACTCGAAAACAAATGATGAAGGAAATCCAAGTGCACAATTACGAACTACTATTTATTCCTCTTTAAATAAAAATTATTTACATTTTTGTATGCTGAAGATGTCATCAACTTTGATTTATGACCGATGTATTAGGGAAATTGCATGTGCAGTTCTATATATAGTTCTATAGTGCTATCTAGAAATTGTGTCAAAACTCTATGCAGAGCTGTTCTGAATTCAATGTCAATGAATTCAATGATTCGCTGAACACGAATCTGAAGTCCGTTTTGCTCCATCACGTCAGAATTTTGACATAACCTCAAAAAACAGCTGATTTTAAGTGAGAGGGAAAATTTTTTAAATAATGACAGATTTGCTTGAATCTTGTTACTCGGGGGTTTTTGGGATCGCTGATTACGAATTGAACGTCAGATTTATAAAATTCAAAAAGGCGGATCCAATATGGCGGACGAATTATTAAAAAATAGCCCTACTGGAAGTAAAATGATAGAAAGAGATAGAATTTTGGGGATAGAAAGAGATAAAGTTTTTTCTATTCCTTTGAAATAGCCACTTTGCATACCCGAAATATTATACCTTTTTATCTCAAAATGTATATACCTTTTTAAACCCTACTGTCCCATAGCTATTTCTTTTTATACCTTATGTACTTTTATCTCTTCTTATTTCCCTTTGCTGCAAATTCTTATTCTTTTAATTATATAAAGAATTAATTAATCAATATAATTAACAATATTAATGACTTTATGAAGTACTACAATTTCAATTGAATCTATTATTTAAAAACATATTTTTAGAGTTTTTGTACTTCTATTTGTAACCTATTTTTAAGAAATAAAATTTTTATTTATTGTTTATATCTATATTTAATTTCACATTATTAACCAACATTGTACACATCACACTTAAAACCAAATTTTCAGATTTTTCTATGTACGAGTGTGAGCGGTACGGACCGATGAGTTTGGACCATTGGAAAAGGGAGGACAGAGAACTGGCGTCTCAGCGGAGTCAAATTACGCCAGGTTGGTACACCCCTGGACCATTTGTCTTCAATTAAGCTGGTACTTGGTGGAATGTTTGTACCAATAGATTAGATGAAACTTGCCAAATTTGGTTAAATAATAATAACGGGTTGCCTAGATACAGGGTGTCAAAGTTCAATATTTTTTTCTAAACCTTATTTTTCAAAAATTTCTAGCTCTTACAATATTGTTCGTAGGAAAAAATGTGTAGAATGTTTTTTTCTTCATTTTTACTGTACTTTGCGAAAAAAAATTTTTAGCAGAAAAAAATTATTTTTTATAAACAATTATCAATTTTTTTACTTTCTCCATCCAGAAATTAATTCTTTTTTACATAAATAAATACCTTAGGTACTTAAGATTAAGAATGCAAAAGAAAATTTTCACTGCCCGGCATTTATTGAAAATTTTTATATAGTGACATGCCAAACTGGCGCTTTAATGCGTAAAAACCGTCAAAATAAGCACGCCGCGCGGTAAATAAATAATTATTGTTATTATATAAATACCGGGCAGTGAAATTTTTTTTTGCATTTTTAATCTTAAGTACCTAAGGTTTTTATTCATGTAAAAAAGAATTAATTTCTGCATGGAGAAAGTAAAAAAATTGATAATTGTTTATAAAAAATAATTTTTTTCTGCTAAAAATATTTTTTTTTGAAAAGTACAGTAAAAATGAGGAAAAATATTTCTACAAATTTTTTCCTACGAACAATATTGTAAGAGCTAGAAATTTTTGAAAAATAACGTTTCGAAAAAAATATTGAACTTTGACTCCCTGTATCGAGGCAACCCGAAAACGGATTGGCAGAAACTCACCCCCAATGCGATTTCGCTATTTTCCAATTTTTTTTGTACTGGGCGTTTGCCGAAATATAATTTAAGTGTTTAAAGACACGAGTAAAATTGTATATATAGTGGTATAATAAAAACTCAATTGTGGTTAATCGTGTTATATTATTTATTGTGTTGTTGGAATCAAATTGAGGATTTCCCACAAATATTTCATTGGCGTCGTGGGTAAGTGTAGTCATTGATGCTTTATTTGAAAATAATAATTTCGAATAAAATACGGCTGGGGTCGAATTGCGTAAAATGGTCAAATATTTTCCGAATTGCGGAAAGGGTCTCCTTTTATTTTTCCGAGTTGCGTAAAATGGTCAAATCTCAAGCCCTTCTCCCACTCTTTTGCCATGACTGTAGAAGGAGGGGCTGCCGAGAAGGAGGAGTGATCGACTAATGAGTTCATTAGGTCAACTAGAAAGTCAATTTGACTCCCTTTCTACATAGAAAAGCAAGAGGACTTCTCTCTAAACGTGAAGCGGAACTAGGTGCGGCGGGCTTCGCCCGCCTCTGAGTGGTCTCTTCAAGGGACACCTGTCAAAATTTTTTTTTTTGTTGTAAGGGGGATTGGTTCTGGGTTCTAAGTACCTTCTAGTACCAACTAGAAAGTCAATTTGACTCCCTTTCTACATAGAAAAGCAAGAGGACTTCTCTCTAAACGTGAAGCGGAACTAGGTGCGGCGGGCTTCGCCCGCCTCTGAGTGGTCTCTTCAAGGGACACCTGTCAAAATTTTTTTTTTTGTTGTAAGGGGGATTGGTTCTGGGTTCTAAGTACCTTCTAGTACCAACTAGAAAGTCAATTTGACTCCCTTTCTACATAGAAAAGCAAGAGGACTTCTCTCTAAACGTGAAGCGGAACTATGTGCGGCGGGCTTCGCCCGCCTCTGAGTGGTCTCTTCAAGGGACACCTGTCAAAATTTTTTTTTGTTGTAAGGGGGATTGGTTCTGGGTTCTAAGTACCTTCTAGTACCAACTAGAAAGTCAATATTTGTATATAACATTTTTTGAAATTTTTGCGTTTTTTACGAGTTAAATGCAAAAAATCAAACTTTTATGGTGTTTTTTATGGTTTTTACTATGAAGCTGAACTATTCGACTATTTTTACTATGATTTTCGTAATTACGCACCAAAAAACATTATAAGACTTTATTTTTTTATAATTAGATGTCCTTTTAGGTGAGAGTATATTTTAACCACATTTTATGGAATTTCATGGTTTTTTGACAGGGAAACCCCTTTCTCAATCGTCTATACTTGAGGGAAAACCGCTGTATCGTCCCGCCTTTCTAGCAACTCCTGAAACCGACTGCAGAGTAGAAGGGGGATTGGTTCTGGGTTCTAAGTACCTTCTAGTACCAACTAGAAAGTCAATTTGACTCCCTTTCTACATAGAAAAGCAAGAGGACTTCTCTCTAAACGTGAAGCGGAACTAGGTGCGGCGGGCTTCGCCCGCCTCTGAGTGGTCTCTTCAAGGGACACCTGTCAAAATTTTTTTTTTTGTTGTAAGGGGGATTGGTTCTGGGTTCTAAGTACCTTCTAGTACCAACTAGAAAGTCAATTTGACTCCCTTTCTACATAGAAAAGCAAGAGGACTTCTCTCTAAACGTGAAGCGGAACTATGTGCGGCGGGCTTCGCCCGCCTCTGAGTGGTCTCTTCAAGGGACACCTGTCAAAATTTTTTTTTTTGTTGTAAGGGGGATTGGTTCTGGGTTCTAAGTACCTTCTAGTACCAACTAGAAAGTCAATATTTGTATATAACATTTTTTGAAATTTTTGCGTTTTTTACGAGTTAAATGCAAAAAATCAAACTTTTATGGTGTTTTTTATGGTTTTTACTATGAAGCTGAACTATTCGACTATTTTTACTATGATTTTCGTAATTACGCACCAAAAAACATTATAAGACTTTATTTTTTTATAATTAGATGTCCTTTTAGGTGAGAGTATATTTTAACCACATTTTATGGAATTTCATGGTTTTTTGACAGGGAAACCCCTTTCTCAATCGTCTATACTTGAGGGAAAACCGCTGTATCGTCCCGCCTTTCTAGCAACTCCTGAAACCGACTGCAGAGTAGAAGGGGAAAGAAGGAACGGAGGAGTAATGGGGCCCTTTAACTTACCGCCTTCCGCAATTCGGAAAATTTTCGGTCCTCTTTTGACCGCCTTACGCAATTCGACCACGCCGTAAAATACTTGGTTGTAAATTGGCGCCCAACGTGGGGCAAGCCAAGACAGTGAGGCAGAGAGAAAAATTATTTTTTGCATTGAGAAGAAATATATGGTGTTCATGATATTGGCCATCCAACGGGTGTGAAATTGCGGTGAAAAATAAATTAAGAAAGTAGCTTACAATATTGCATTAGTGGAAGGCGAACGAAGTCGGAAAATTTGGCTTAAAATAATTTAACACTTTTATGTAATTTTTTTGTCATTTATTTATTAATTTATTTGTCTTTGTATAATAGTTTTTATCGTTTAACGAATTTTTTTGCGGAATAAATTTTATTTGTTGAGACGATATTACTATATTAATGGAGAGATTTTATAGTGGTCTGTTTTGGAAACAGATTCTGACAGGAAACAATTTTAAGAATTGTTTCTTTATTTAATATTATTATTTTGAGATTTTATCAATTGTAATAATTTATTTTGTTGGAATGAAATTAAATTTGGAGATAGTTACACTATTTAATTCAATTTAGTTGTTGTAAGTTGAATCGATAATTATTGTGGTTGGCTGTTTTTGATAAAAATATAAAATGGAAAGTTATAGAAGGAATTTTATTCGGATTTTAAACTGTAACGAGGCGGTAACAATTTGGCTTGGTATTTTGGACACCCCCTTACAGGAGGACTTGGGAATTTGTTCCTAGTGCGGAGGAATATAGGGCAATTTAAGGGGCGGAGAATGAGACTGTTAATATGGAGGGCAGTGAGCATACTATTGTGATATAAGATGGTGGTCGAGATGAGAGTGTCCAAGCACAAGAAGTGGCAAGTAATGATTGTTATTTCTCGGGCACGCAGGAAGGAGCACAGGGACCAGTTAGGTCAGAAGCTACTTTGTTAAGGAACTCGGTGTCAAGTGTGACGTCAGCGAGTACTAACACAGTGGTTACAACAATGTTTTGTCTAGTCTTAATACAACCTCCACGGTAACTTGGTCAGGTGCCCAAGCGGCTATTACACCTTCAGTGGTGACTCCAAATGCTTGGAAGTGGAGTCAATATGATTCAAGGTTTCAATTAAGTTCGGAGTTTGGTCAATTTCTTTCCAGGAACCATGATTCGTTGCTTAATTGGGTTTAGTCAGGAGCTCAAGGACTGCCACAGGTTGGTAGTTATCAGAGTAGTTTGAATAGGCTAAGTGGGGTAAAAGAGCAGAAGGTTTACCTGCTTATAACGAGGTTCAAGTGGGACAAGAGTGTAAGCAAGGGGAACAGTTTAGGCCCGGCAAGACAGCGAAAAGTTATACTAATGGCAGCAGAAGATCACCTTTTAATTTATCTAGTGATTTGGAGACATCGGATGAGGAAGATTACCAAAAAGCAATTTGGCGGCCAGCTTACTTGTATCAAGATACAGCGAGTTTAGCGGTTGTTAAAATATTGAGGGACTAGGACATTAAATTCTCAGCAGAGGAGGAGCAAGATCCTGATGAATTTTTGGAGAGGCTGGAAGATTGCCAGCAATGTAATCAGTTTAGCGGCCAGCAGATTTTTAGGGCAGTCCCAAGTGTTTTACGACAGGCGGCTGGTAAGTCGTATAGGTTAGTTAGGAATAAAATTGATTCGTGGAAGGGTTTTAAAAAATTATTCTTGTGGGAGTTCTCTGGACGATGAGGACATCTGGGATCAGCTCAGGGCGAGGACTCAGACAAAAGGTGAAAAAATTTCTTCGTATATCATGAGTTTAAAAGTTATAGGTAGCCATTTAAAATTTAAACACTGGAGTATCGACGACATATTGCGGCCTATGAGATAGAATCTCTGACTCAATTGGAAAGGATCTTGTAAAAATATAAGAGAGTTAAAGATCTTGACAAGAGGTTCGTGCCCCACACCGACCAAAGATAAAATAAGGTTTCCGTTGGTGGCCCCAAAGGCGACTAACAAGGCAACGAAGTTGGATGCTTTGGTGGCAGATTCGAGTTCAGAGTCGAGTGCGGATACAGCCAAGCGCAAAAGCAAAGAAAGAGCAAAACTGAGAAACAAAAGAGTAAGGCCTCAAAGGGATCGCAGGATGAGACAGTTGATGCTTCTAGGAGTAATCAATGACAATTTGGCGGAGCGGGAAATGGTCAACCAAAAAATGACCAACAACCTCCTCAACCGCCGGTCACTTTTGTGCAAGCTGTCAATTCTAAATCTGGTGAAAGGTTTCAGAATCAGCAGTGGGGAGCAAAATCAACTCCGAAAAAACTAGTGTGGAACAACGTCCCTTTTTAGGGACTTGTAACGTATGCCCATTGGTTAGGCATAGAGCGGTTCAATGTTCTTATAGGGTGTGTTATAGCTGTAGGCGACAATGACATTTTGCTTCTGAGTGTCCTGACAGGAAGCCTAAAAAAGTGACTGAGTCCTGTCAATATTTCAGTACCTTAGGCACGGTGTTTCTTATTGTTAGTTGTCCAAATTGCAAAGAGGTTAGACAGATTTTCGGAAACGCCAAAAGGGGGACAGGCCAACTAGCCCCCTCTAATGGCGTTCAGGCGTCGACCAAGGTGTCGCCGGCATTTTTGAATTATGGGCGACAACCTCAGCCGGTTAAAAGTTTACGTCGTGCGGTGGAGTGTCGGAAGTTGGTAGAACGTATTGACTCAGAAGTTTGGTGCGATCGATTAAAAAGGTTAGACGTTTTAAGAGATTTGGTGGCCCGTTTTATCGATAAAAGTAGGGTTTTATTTTAAACGGTATATTCTTCTCGAAATAAGTAATTTGGTTTTTGTTTATATTAGGTTTCTTTCAGTTTGACGGATGACTGGAGTTCGGCGTAAGCGTTCCATAGTTAATTATTGCGGTGGTGAAGCCAACAAAAGAATGCGGCCAAATCAATTTAAAAGAAAAAGGAGTTGGTCTGGTAGAGCGGAATTACGTTCCGGACAACAACCGGAGTTTGATCCTCCCGGAGAGGCTCACCCTCAGTTGGCGGCTAGGGTTGTAGAGGCTCCCTCTCTTGGTTCTGATCGAAGTGAAGATAACTTGGAGTTGGCACCTCTTGAATTGGCGGCGATCTCTGTTGAGATTCAGGGGTTGAGAGGATGCGCTATAGCATGGCCGAGTTCAAGCTCTGAATCCGAGGATTCGGATGTTGTGGTCTTTTCGCCTGAGCGTGGAAATCGACGGTTTTCGGAGGCCTTTGTGGAGAGTCCACAGCTTCGTGAGTGTCGTTTGGCGGAAAAGGAGCTTTCTGAAGTTTTGAAGGCTGCGGATAGAGCCTCGGAGGTACAAGTGCAGGAATCAAGGGTCCCGGATAAGGTACAAGAAGATCTGGTGATGAAGTTAGAGGATTATGTTAGTCCTTCAGATGTGTCACCGGAAGCGAAACTTAATCGGACTCTTACAGATGAAATTCGAGTACCTATAGCTCGGGCGGAGGAATTGCGGCGAGTCTCGGAGAACGGAGGAATCTCGCTATTTTACTAGACTGGTGATCACCTCGGGTATTATGTTCGGTGGTTTGGACCGGATTCCGACGGATGACCCCCAATGCAAGCTTGTTTTAATTGTTGGGAGAGGGGCTACCGTGCCGAGAATTGCCCCTATGAGTTGGGGGATTATTGTAGAAATTGTGGCCGTTGGAAGGACACTCTCCTGACGTGTCCGCGTTGTTCCAGGGTCCATAAACGCGATATGGTGGCTCGTCATAAAGATAAGTATTTAACGGCTTATCGTGAGAGTCATTATCGGAAGAAGACGGTTGATCCAGACCTGGGCCGTAATTGTGTGAAGAGATCGAATGAGTCCAGATCTCCCCTGCACGGAAAAAATTAGTCGCTGAAGTTTTCAGCTACTACTCGAAGACTCTCGGATATGAAAAAATACTTTATAAACTTATAGAAATACTCTATGATTTTAGCAGAAA
Source organism: Leptopilina myrica (nomen nudum) (assembly GCA_032872475.1). NCBI lineage: Eukaryota > Metazoa > Arthropoda > Insecta > Hymenoptera > Figitidae > Leptopilina > Leptopilina myrica (nomen nudum). The sequence continues at coordinate 9,402,563 of CM065466.1, forward strand.
TTCTCTAAAAAAGTCGAGGACTTTTTATAAACCTAGTAGCGGAAAAAAGTCGTGGAATTATTGTAACACTTTGATACAAAGTTTCGTCGACGAGTCGAGGAAAACGGTGCGCAGAAAAGATGCGCATACTCTCAGGCGATAAACGCGATCTGCAGTCAATTTAATACCGTTCATTTACAAATTCTTGTCTACAGTGTTTGTGAATTATATATTGGAGGATTAAAATCTTTTTATATGTATATATAAAATATAATTATTAATCGTTAAATAAGTTTTTAGAATAATGAACAGAAAATAATTTTATTGCCTTAGTTATTATTTTAATTAAATATTATCATTTTTCTATTCATTTAATAAATTAAAAATAATTGTAAAATAGTCCTTAACGTATACTGAAATACTCTTTAAAATTCTAAAATATGTTGAAGAGAAATATTTGAGATTTTTAATTTTCAAAATATTGCACTTTTTCTCACAAGCGGTAAAGAAAGGTTCCATTTAGTATATAAGGACGATGAAAAAGTAGATTCATATAGCGTGCGAAACAACGAAAGTGTAGGATAATATGCGTATTGGTGTTAGCTATTTAGTTTTAGGCAGGTTATTAGTGATTAAATAGTGTCAAATTACATGTGATGAGTTTCGTGATTATGTATAAATGTAGGATTGTAATTAAATATAAGGCATAAAAGGAATGAAATAAATAAGAACTGAAAGAATTTTTTTTACTGGTCCGCAGAATTTTTCATTTTCCGCGACTATCGTTGAAAGTTTAGAATACTGTAGAAGAAAATTTGGACACGTCTTTTTTCCTCGACTGTCGCCGAATCGTTCGCACTGGCTGTGTTTTCATTTTCCTCGACTGTCGCTGAATCGTTCGCGCTGGCTGTGATTTCATTTTCCTCGACTGTCGCTGAATCGTTCGCGCTGGCTGTGTTTTCATTTTCCTCGACTGTCGCTGAAAGTTTCAAATCCTTTTTCTAAATTCTCTTCGAATGTAGTACATTTTTTCTTCGATCTTTCAATATAATTTTTAAAACAGAGTGATTTAAAAATTTAAATACTTTCGACTACATCCGAAAGTCTTCTACAAAGTCGAGGAAAATTTCAGCAACTAATTTTTTCCGTGTGGGGAGATTGTGGTGGTTCAGCAAATGAGCCTTTTTAAGGAATTGCGGCAGGTCGAGCTTATGTTTTTGGAGTTATTTTTCATCTTTGTTTTTGTTATTTTTTTATAAACTTGTAACGAAGCATTTCGTTACGATTTTCCTTTTTGGGTTGAATATTTGTATTTGAATATTCGCGCGGGGTTTGTGATTGGGCCGGAGGTTTTTTGTTTTGTTTGTGCGGTGGTTTCAGCGTCCAATGGGTGAAGTGGATTGGGAGTTCGTCCCCTGGATTTTCGAGGAAGTGTCGCGTGAGGAAGCCGGCCGGCGTCGTTACATCAGTCAGTCCCCAGTCACCATTTTGCCAATTGTTGTTCCGAGTGAATTGTTGAACATTATCAAGATTAAGTTTATTTAAACATACAATTAAATCTAATTAGTTAAAATTCAATAGTGTTATTTTATTAGTTCCAATAAATCGAGTTTAATATAGTAAAGTGTGGTATTCATTAATTATTCAGTGTTGTGTGTTTGTCAAGAAATTTGGTTAACGAGACGCATCATCGGTAAGTCGTTTACTTATCACCAGGTCGTCGTTTTGTCTCGCCGTCGTTGCATCCGTCGGTTTGGTTCCGGGGCGGAATTTCCCCTGAGGTTATTTTTTGGTTTGAGATTGATTGTGCAGTTGATGCAAATTTAATGTTAATTAAATTAATATCTGTCACAAATTTGGCGCCCAACGTGGGGCAAAGCGTTGGACTAAGAGACAAGACGACAATGGTTATTTTTTTGTGTTAATAAATATTATTTTTGGAGGCTAAAGGTTTGTGCGTGGACACCGAATTTTTTGGGTTTGAGGATGGTCAATTTGGCCATAATTGGGTTTATTTTTAATGATAAAATTTGGTTTTTAAATTTGTAAAAAAGAAAATGTGCTCGTAGAGATGGGCGGACATTTTGAATAGGCGCGAAAATGCAAAGTGTTGAAATGTCGAAGTGGAAAATTTTTTTTTTCGTGAGGCTAATTTTTGGGAATTTACAGTGGAATAAGTGGAAACTTTTTGGCAATAATTTCTAATGGTGAATTTATTAAAATTTTATTTTTATGTTGTGTATGTTATTTATGTAAAAATAGTTTAAAAAAATTTTTTTTTGAGGTTTAATCTTGGGACGCGGTTGTCAAGAAACGCGGGAAAATTTTACTGTACGGCGATTTGGGGCCGTAGGATAATTTTAAGCGTGGGTGACAACCATTTTTGATTTTATTTTTGGAACAAATCTTAGTGATTGTAGAATTTTTTTTTGTAATTATTTTAAATTTTTGAGTTAGATTGTTTATTGTTGTTAATTATTTGTTGTGGTTTATTTTACTTTATGAGGGAAAATAATTTTAATTTTATTTTTTTTTCTAAGAAAATGTGAATTTTTGACGGAAGTGAAAAATTTAAAGTCGAGCCCTGAATGAAATAATTTGGATTCTATTTGAGTGTAGAAAAATTTCAACAAATTTTGGCTGATGGTTATTTTGTGGTTATATTTATCTATTTGTCAGAAGATTGATATTTAATTGTATTTTATTTTTGACAGATTAAGGTTAATTGATAGATAAATATTTTGGTTTTGTTGTGGATTTAGTGAATAAATAATTTTGGTTGTCACGGCTATTTGGTTTAGAGGTATAAACAAATTGGGTAAATCCATGTGGATTTGGATTTGTTTAAGTGACAAATTAGGAAATTGTTTTTGGTTTAAAATTTTATTTGCAATTATTAGTTGTTTTTAGTGGTTGTAAAATTTGTATTTGATTGACAATCAATCGATTAAATAATTGTTTGGGTTATCGTGAATTTATTTATTGAATTTGGTTTTATTTATTTATTTGTGTTTACATTTTTGAACAAACGCGTGAATTATGGATTCATATCAAAAACATATGCTCAAAATTTTAGAAAGTCTACGGGCTAGGGTTAATTCAGTGGCCCAGACACTTGAGTCGGTTTCTGAGAGGGTTTTGTCTCCCCAACAGGTGGAAATATTGGAACCAAGCGTGAGCTCGGGTGGTTTGCCAAGTCAGCCAAGCGTAGGTTCTGGGTTTGTTTCCAACCAATTGGATGTTGGTCTTGGGATTATTCCTGATCAACAGAATTTGGTCCCTGAGGCTATCGGTCAACGGACAGATACGGGTTTAGGGGCTATTCCCAAACAGTCAGGTGTAAATCGACCCAATAGTGTGACACAGAGGGAGGTACAGGTCCCTAGTGCAGAGTCGGCGGGTTATTATTCCCAAAGGAGTAGGGCCAATCAGACCGAGTCGAATTATTATTTGAGCGATGAGATTGGTGGTAATTACGGTGATAAGTACCGTCAGCGGGTGTCTTCGTCGGGAAGAGACATAAAGAAGGTTATTAATCCTCCTGAGGCAGCGGAGTTGGGAAGACGAGCGGAAGGTCTTCCGACTCCGGTTTCAGAGGATACCGAAAGCGATAGTTGGGATGAGGCCAGCAAGGTTAAGAATAAAAAACGGTCCAAAGGGCATAAAGGTAGTTCGTTTGGAAAAAAGCAGCATCATACGTGGTATTTGTCTAGTGACTCGGGCTCGGAGGCGAGTTCAGGTTCTAAAAAGAAAGATGATAGGCCAACGAAAGGCCATCACCACCACCATGGGGCTAGTTTTAAAATAACGAAAATGCTCAAGGATTGGGACATTAAGTTTTCAGCGAGCGACAAGGAGGACCCAGAAGAATTTCTAGAGCGACTCGATGATTGCATCACATGCAATGGGATCGCTAGTCAGGAAATTCTTAGGGCGGTACCTTCTGTGTTGCGCGGTGCGGCAAGCCGTTGGTATAGGTTAATTAGGAACGAGATGGTTTCGTGGAAGCAATTTAAAAAATTGTTTCTTAGAGAATTTTCTTGTGTTCTCGATGAGGAGGACATATGGGACGAGCTTAAAGCTCGTACTCAGGCTAAAGGAATGAAGATCTCAACCTATATTATGAGTCTGCGCACAATAGCCGAGCACGTTAGGCATGCGATTTCATCTCGAAAATTTTTACGCGTGGTTTTCCGAGGATTGACACCTGAATATCGCAGGTATTTATCGAGTTTTGAGGTAGAAAATATTGGGGAATTAGAACATATATTGAGGAAATATGAACGAATCCGGGACATTGACAAGAGGTATGTTCCACCCCCAGCTAAGGAAAAGATGAGGGTTTCGTCGGCGGCACCAAAAGGGGTTCCGAAAGGGACAAAATTGGATGCATTGGTCGAGGGCTCTTCGTCTGAAAGTAGTAAGAGTACTAAAAAGGCTAGGGGGCAAAATAAGTCCAAAAATAAAAATCTGGCGAAACCAGAGACAACGGAAAATAAGGAAAAGGCAGTGGATGCATTTGGGTTAAGGCAGGGCCGGCCCAGGGGAGTTACAGGACGACAATCCAATAGAGGATGGGTCAAGCAAATGCAAGTAACTCCGGGGCCGCCACAGCCTATAATTTATTCACAAAATGTGGGTATAAGGGCCCCAACTAGTGCGTCAGTGGGACCGAATACCAGTACATTACCCCAGCAGAATAGACCTAAACTGGGAATAGCAAATCAGGATAATGGTCAGGTTCCCTTTATGGGTATTTGCAAGGGTTGTCAGGTTATAGGACATCGTTGGTCCCATTGTCCTTATCGGGTTTGTTTTAGCTGTCAACAACAGGGTCATTTTTCTTCAGAATGCCCTAGAAGACAGCGAACCCAATTTGAGATTTCATGCCAAGGTTGTGGGACTAAAGGAGTAGTTCTTAGTCAGTGTCCAAATTGCGTGGAAGTCCGCCAATTTTTGGAAAACGGGAAAGGGGGGGACAAGTCAATTTCTTCCCCCCCGGTCCAAACAGTAGGGACATGGTTAGAGGTACCTGTGAGTAATAATGAGGTGTTCTTGCGTGTGCAAGAAATGGATTATTCATTGCCGAGTGAGGAGAACTCACTCGTTAATCCATCTCAAGTCTGTATTGTTGGTGAGGAGGACTCACCTACAAGTGTTAGTAATTTGTGTATGTCGAGTGAGGAGAACTCACTCCTAAATGTTGGTAATTTGTGTGTGGCGAGTGAGGAGAACTCACTCTCAAATGTAGAGAATTTGGCCTAGCCCTACCATTAGGTAGGGCTAGGCTTGAACCATGCTCAGGTCGTCGCGGGACTTGGGACGTTTCTGGTGGAACGAATGGCTCGCCAATAGTTGTTACCGAAAACGAGAGTAGTGACTTTGGTCAATTGAATGAGGAGTACTCATTCTCTGTCGGCTTAGATAAAGCTTTGGTTTCTGCGGAAAATCGTGGTGAGGCCCCGATTATTAGTGGGACTAATAGTGTTGAAAAGGGTTCAACACGTAAAGTCCAGGAGAGGGGAGAAACTGCCTCGGATGCAGTAGGTTCTCCGGATTCAAACGAGTTTGTCGATGGGACAAGGCCTGAAAATAGGTACTTTTTAAAAGTAATCATTGCGGATCGTCCATATTATGCATTGTTCGATCTAGGGGCAATGGTTTCGGTTATTGGTCCCAAATTGGCTGAAAAATTCAGAGAAAGATTGGAACAAGCGGATACGGCAATCCAAAGTGCCATTGGGGGATCCACTCAAACTTTAGGGAAATTAAGGTTATGGTTGACAGTCGATGGATATGCGCAGTCTTTCGAGCTGAAAGCCCTTAGTACTTTAACCCAGGATTTAATTTTGGGAATGGATTTCTGTAGGGAAATGGATATGGATGTTCAGCTTGGGAAAGGTCTATGGAGGATTAATGGCCAAGAATGGCATAAGTTTGCGTCCGATAACGGAGAAAATAACTCTGAGGGTATTTTCGCGGAATGTGCAGGCATTTCGGAGCTCACAGTTGACCAAAGAAATGAGGTTCAAAGTTTGGTTAATGAATTGGTCCTTCTTCAAGGTCAGGAACATGGGGTGACGTCGTTGACGGAGCACCACATTAGGTTAACTGATCAGACGCCGGTTAAGCATCGGCCGAGGAGAATGTCTCCAATGATCATGCAATGGTTGATCAAGGAGGTTCAAAAATTATGGGATCAAGGAACTATCGAACCAGCGTCCAGTGATTGGAGCACTGCGCCGGTTGTAGTCAAAAAGAGTGATGGGTCACTCAGGTTATGTTTTGACTATAGGGACCTCAATAAGGTGACAATTAGAGACGTGTACCCGATACCGAGTATCGATTTTATTTTGGATAAACTGTGGAAGGCTCGTTATATCTCTAAAATCGATCTCAAAATGGCGTACCATCAGGTACCGATGTCTGTGGAAAGTAAGAAGTACACAGCATTTTCGGTTCCAGGTTTAGGTCTCTTTCAGTTTAAGAGAATGCCATTTGGGTTAACGAACGCCCCCGGCACGTTTCAAAGGTTTGTGGACTCATTGTTTGGTCCAGTTTGAACCTGTCGTGTTTGGATATCTTGATGATATCATAATTGTCACTGATGATTATGACGAGCACATCAAATGGTTGAGGATAGTGCTTAAAAAATTGGCGTCTGCTGGTTTAGTGGTAAACCCAGACAAATGCGAATTCGGTTGCTCTCGGGTAACCTATTTAGTCTATGTTTTGGATAGGGATGGTTTGAGGCCTGATTCTGAAAAGGTGACACCGGTTTTAGAATACCCTGCACCCCAGGATATTAAACAGCTTCGGCGTTTCTTGGGAATGGTAGGGTGGTATTCTCGTTTCATAGAGAATGATAGCGAGATTAAGGTACCACTTTTAAGGCTTGGCACTTTTGTGGGCCATTAAAAAATTTAGGCCATATCTAGAGGGATATAGGTTTAAGGCTATTACGGATCATAGTGCACTGAGGTGGCTCAGGAATCTTAAGGATCCGTTTGGCTCGTTGGGCACTCGAGATGCAGCAATGGGATTTCGACATTGTTCATCGTCGCGGTGTTAATCATTACGTACCAGACGCATTATCGCGTATGTACGAGGATAACTCGGACGAGATGTCGGCTTTCAGCACCATTGACGACCCGTGGTATATCAAGAGGAAACAAATGGTTGAGGAGTTTCCTCAACGTTTTCCAGGATGGTTGGTGGAAAACAATTTGTTATATCGTCATGGGAACGATCTTTTACTGTTACCAATCACGGGCGAAGAACAGGGCTGGAAGTTGGTGGTCCCAGAGGAGCATCGGAGTAGAATACTCAGGGATGCTCATTCTGAAATTGCAGCGGGTCACTTGGGAATAGAGAAGACATATGCTAGGGTGGCTGCAGAATATTACTGGCCAGGCATTTGGCATGATGTCCAGAGATTTGTTCGTGAGTGTCCTGACTGTCAGAGGTTTAAGGTCTCGCAAGAAGGACCTCAAGGTTTAATGGGTCAAAGGATTGTGGAACAATCGTGGGTTGTGGTTGCAGCGGACTGTATGGAGTTTCCATCCAGCAAAAATCAGTGTAAGCATTTGGTTGTTTTCGAGGATTTGTTTACACGCTGGATTGAGGTGAAACCAATTAGGTCTGCTGATGGCAAATCCATTGCAAAGGCATTTGAGGAATTGGTCGTGTTCAGGTGGGACACTCCTCACTTTCTGTTAACGGATAACGGAAAGGAGTTTGATAATCAACACCTCAAATCAACTTTGGAGGATTATGGTGTTAAGCATTTAACAACACCGCCATACCACCCCCAGGCTAACCCGGTCGAACGTAGTAACAGGACCTTAAAGACGATGATTGCGACTTTTGTGGGCGAAGATCATCGGAATTGGGACAAACATGTCCATGAGTTTTATGGATGACGCATAAGTTGTCGAATGCGGCAAATAGGTTTTCGGCAAAGTTAGCTCCTAAATTCGAAGGCCCTTATGAAATCGTTAGGCAATTGTCTCCTTCGGTTTACGAATTGGGTTCGGACAATAATCGTCGCGTGGCAAAGGTTCATGTGTCCTGTCTTAAACGTTTTGTGCCTCCACGTGTTTGACAATAATGGAATTTGTTACTTCTTTGTTAAATGTTTTAGATTGTTCGGGTCAGTTTCTTCAGCAGCATCATGGGTGATGTTTGGCGCAACAGACTTTCGAGTTCGGGTCAGTCAGCGGGTGGCGCCACTGCACGCAGTTCTCCGGAGGGATCAGTAGCTTCCATGTTTATCGAGGATCGCAGGATGACCAGCTCGTCGGACTCTAACGTTTCGATGCCTCCTTCGGGTACTCACTCTGTGGGTCGAGGCATTTCTTTTGGTTGGCATGTTGAGTCAAGGGTTCATTTGGCTCGTCCAGGGTCTAATGAGGGTCAAGGAGCTTGCCCTTCAAAACGTTTGGAGTTTATGGAGAGCCAACAAGCAATGGAAGACCTGGAGGCGGTCATAGGGGACTATGAGGAGGATTCGGTTCGGGTTGTTGATGAGGAGGTACTTGGGTCTCGTGGTCGTGAGGAGTCATTGGCTTAGGTCCGATCGCGGGAGCCGAATGCTGTTGTGGTTCCTCGTCCGGCGGATCGTTTCCGAGAGGAGGACAAGATGAAGCGTCCGATTTTGACCGTGGGACGGATTTTCCGGGGTTTGGATCGCATTCCAACTGACCCGAAATTGGACCCTCCCATGGGGGCCTGTTTTAATTGTTGGAGTATGGCACACAAACTAGCTCTATGTCCTGAACCATACGATTTATTTTGTCGTAATTGCGGACGTTATGGAGTCTGCATAGAAGATTGCCCTAGATGTGGGCGTATTTGGCGTTTGCGGGCCAAACGTTCGTCCTCAAAGATGTCGGTTGCAGGGTCTGACCGATCATCTTCCGGCGGAAAGGGTCTTAAGACTCGTTCTGGGCGTAATGGGGTTGAATCCGGCAAAAATGTGGCCATTGTTGATTCATCTAAGCTGCTTGAAGTTGGGAAAGTGGCTGAGGAGGTGCCGAAAGTGGATATGGCTGCCGATCCTGGTCCTGCCATTTTGGTTCCGGATGCGGTACGTTCTGCTGCGGGATTAATGGACGACTTGAGATTGTTGGAGACTTCCTTGGTGGGTCTCCCTCAAGATCTGGTTCTGGCTGCGAGGACAGCATTCTGGCAGGATCGCCAGCGCCGTGGTTTCCCGTAAAGGGGAAAATTTAATTTAGTTTTTCTTTGATTACTGTCTTCTTAATATTTTGGTTTAAAATAAATACTTTATTTCATTTATTATTTAAAATATTTTGGTTTAAATAAATAATAATTTCATTTCTTATTTGGTGCTTTTATTTTGTTAATTTTGGTTTGGTCGGCAACAATTTTTGATTGTTGGCCTAGGAGAGGGGATTGTAACGAAGCATTTCGTTACGATTTTCCTTTTTGGGTTGAATATTTGTATTTGAATATTCGCGCGGGGTTTGTGATTGGGCCGGAGGTTTTTTGTTTCGTTTGTGCGGTGGTTTCAGCGTCCAATGGGTGAAGTGGATTGGGAGTTCGTCCCCTGGATTTTCGAGGAAGTGTCGCGTGAGGAAGCCGGCCGGCTTCAATTATTATTAAACAATTTAATTATTATTAAACAATTATTTATTAAATTTTATTAGCTTTTAAGCAGACTAAGGTTCGGAGGAGTTAATAGAATAAATGATAATTGTTTAATGAGACCTGGTTTCCTTATTTCCTATTTTGATCGGCGATAGTATCAGGGATACTTTCGGCCTAGGGAAGGGGATTGTAACAAGGTGTTTTTGTTACTGTATTATTTGTGGTTATCTTTGTTGGTTCTTTAAGCTTGCTGTTGGTCTCACTTTCATAAGGCCCTCCGGAGAGAACTATTTCTATTGCGGGTCACTATGTGACGAGTCTAAGGTGTGGTAATGAATTATTACGATGCAAGAAGACTAAAGATAGGAGGAGTTGCTTAGGTAGTGGGGGTGACTTGGTATATGAGGACAATGGAGATGTGGTAATTTTAAAATGTGGTTGGTGCAGAAACGCAAAATAAGATACTGCGCATGTTGTGGAAAGAGAAAAATAGCATTTTGAATCGTTTGATTGAGCAGTGTGCGCAGAATTCCAAATTGGTCTTTTGCACAAACTACATTTTTAACTATCCACCTCCATTACTCTCACATTTTCGGACACCACTCTCTACAGGAATATATCGAAGTTACTCCTCCTGTCTCTAGTCTTCTTGTCACTATGTCTAGCGGGGATAGAAAGTTTTCTTTTCAGGTTTTTTTGGCCTCAAGGGGTGAGCGGGGACATTCAGTTATTTTCCAAGAAACATGACGAGGGACTGCTACCGGTGTCTCAGCTGTGATTCAGATTTCGTTCGTTTACCGGCGTCTCAGTGTGTGATTGATATTCACTCGTTTACCGGCATGGAATTGAATTGTGTTATAAGACGCGAATAATTTTGTATATTTTGGTGGTGGAATAATAGTATGTTTCGATACAAGGTCAAAACGCTCACTTGGCACCTTGTATCGAACAACATTTTTCTTTATAAGTGCAGGCATAACCTCGTTTGGTAAGCACTTGCAGTAGTTTAAAATGTCCGATTGTCTTACAGTGCGAACAAACGCTGCGCAAAATATTTTGCCCACCGCTAAAAAGTGAGCAAAATGTTTTGCGCATCGGTTGGTCGGACTGTAGGGAATCGGGCAATTTGGAGTGCTGCCAGTAGTTGCCAAACGAGAGTTTTGCATGTACGTATAAAGAAAAACTTAATTGTGGATAATTGCGTATTATTTTTGTGGTGTAGTTGGTAATTAATTCAGTATTTTCCACAGGAATATGCATCGGCGTCGTGGGTAAGTGTGTTCATTTTTTCTCGATCTCCGCCTCAACGTCGAAGCATCATCGTCGGTCTTGGCGGAATTTACCCTCACTATTAAGAGTTTCTTGTTAGCGATTAATTATTATTTTATTAGTGGATAAATTTAATGGAAAGAGAAATAACGTTCCGGGTTTTGATGTGTTTATTAGAAATAATATTTCCAAGTAAATTATCCGGTCGCATATTTTATATTTATAATGTTCTTTTAAAAAGTAAGAAGCTGTTATTTTCATAAATAAAAACTTAACTTATAAATTCAATTAAAATTGAAACAACTTTTTCTTTTATCTTTCAGATCATTTAATTTTTTTATTTAATCCTTTTTGAAATCTTATAAACTTTGTCCAACGCTTAGATAATAAAATGTTTATAAAATTATTCATCCCCTGATAAGGAACTATATAGTTCGAAACTAGTTTGGATTTTAATAAATTTCTTTAAAAAACAATCCGTATCTAGGCCTTCTCATTATTCAATAAATTAATTAATACGGCCAAACAAAAAACAAACTAAAATATTAAATAAATTAATATTTTGCTTCCTCATAAGGAAGCTTTGCATTCGTGACGATTTTCAATTTTTCAAAACATGGTTATATGGACTCATTTTCATCTAGGATATATGTATATTAAATTCTGAGCAAATGTCCAGATGTATGTGTGTGTGTGTGTATGTGTGTGTGTATGTATGTGTGTGTGTGTGTATGTCACAAAAAATTGTGTACAAATTATCTCTAACAAATTTTAATGGATTGCCCTGAAATTTTGCAGGTTTATTGCACTCATTAATACCTAAAATCTGACACAAGGATTTTCAAATTTATCCACAAAAATTTTTTTTATACAATTTTTTCAAAATTAAAAAAAAATTTTTTTTGTATTTTTTTAAATAACTTTTTTATTTCTTAATATTTTCATAAATTATTCTCAAAATTACATTCCTTACAAGAAAACGAATCGATTGATATATACAAAGTGCACATTTCATCAAAATTTATAAAATGAATCAATATTTTTCTTTTTCACAAAAAATTCAAATTTCGCGTTTTTTGAAATATTACCTTAACATATTAAAATTAAATTAAGCAATTGGTTTATGATATTTTGAGGAAGCGAAATGGTCATGAAATGAACAACTTGTTATTAAATAAATTATTTTCAACCTAACGAATATTAAGAACAAATATATTATTATTAAATAATATGTCCACCTGTGTAAAGGGTAAACCTTAAATACATTAAAGGTGAGAATCAAATATTAATTTCCAAATTAAATAAGAGATGTTAATATCGCAGCTCATACGAACGAAATTATCGTGGTGTAAGTGCCAAAGGTACCACTGCTGAGATGGACGTGTGTGAGGAGCCTACCCGCCTGTACGGAGAACCAAGCGACCTGGAGGAGAGAGGAGCCCTATAGCCGACCACGGTGAGCAGTCAAGTGAGTACACTACGTGCCATTCGGAACGCCACCTTGGTTCGATTGCATGTATTTCATTATTACAGTGTACGACACCTCGGCTGCTGAATCTTTTTCTCTCTCTCTCCAATTAACGCCACATTGGCTGGTGTAATTTTTTTCTAATGCTCTCTCGTCGAGTGTTAGATGCTCAATACGTCTACTAGACTTTACCTTTGCGTATACGTATACTGCCACCCCATTTCTATAATGTACGCTACTTCAGGCTGTTATAGGTCGTATTTTTTAGTAACTTAGAATTTCTATACTACACTCTTTTTTCGTGAGATCGTAAATACGCAGCTTCTGAGAAAATGTATTACCTCAAAAAACTTAAGTTAACGCAAGTATTGGACCTTTACGTTATACTTATAAAAATTAGGACATTTTAATACGCAGCTTCACAGAAAACGTATTGTCCACAAACCCTTATTAATCTACAAATGTAATTACACCTTTGTAGAATAATTGTTTTGAAGATTAATTGCGCGCAGTTTCTTAGAAAACGCGTAATCCTTATTCCATTATGTGTCTACACAGTATAGACTTATAATTTCTCCAATTATTTTTAACACGATAACTCACCTTAGGTACCTAATTTTCTATTATAGGTATAGAAAATAAAGGGTTTAAAATAAAAAAACTTAAAAATTTTAAAATGGGTCATTCCAGCGAAAATCGTCTAGAGCTGGTTGCTCGATGATTTTAAAAAATGCTGTAATTAATATATAATATTCTGCAATACAATTAGATTATCTTTTGGTGGTTTATAGCTCCAAATATATTTTACATTCATTTAAATAATTTTTTTAAATTTTTAACTGGTTATGAAGTCTAACATAACCCATTTTTCGAAAACTCAGTGTAAATAACTAAAAACAGATTAAAAATACTGCTTTTTATTTTAAATATATATTTTTTTGCCAAATTCATCTAAATAAACGAAAATTATTTGAAAATAACTCACCAGAACATTTAAAACAGTATTTTTTGTACTTGCACAGTATAATAAACATCATTTTCTTTTTCTTATATCTTCTGTGGAGAAAAAGGAATCTTCACGAAACCTTTTAAACTGTATTTGTTTTAAAATTATAAATTTATTTTAATTGAAATTTCCTTGGGCACTCTACTTATTAATTATTTAATAAATATGAAAAATTATATAAATTTAACATGATTTTCATTGAATTTTAGTTTTCATAACTAGACTGAAGTTTGTTTTCTTTAAACGAATGATAAGGTGATGAACTTCAGTCTGGTCATTAAAACTAAAATTCAATGAAAATAAGGTTAAATTTATATAATTTTTCATATTTATTAAATAATTAATAAGTAGAGTGCCCAAGGAAATTTCAATTAAAATAAATTTATAATTTTAAAATAAATACAGTTTAAAAGGTTTCGTGAAGATTCCTTTTTCTTCACAGAAGATATAAGAAAAAGAAAATGATGTTTATTATACTGTGCAAGTACAAAAAATACTGTTTTAAATGTTCTGGTGAGTTATTTTCAAATAATTTTCGTTTATTTAGATGAATTTAGCAAAAATATATATATTTAAAATAAAAAGCAGTATTTATAATCTGTTTTTAGTTATTTACACTGAGTTTTCGAAAAATGGGTTATGTTAGACTTCATAACCAGTTAAAAATTAAAAAAAATTATTTAAATGAATGTAAAATATATTTGGAGCTATAAACCACCAAAAGATAATCTAATTGTATTGCAGAATATTATATATTAATTACAGCATTTTTTAAAATCATCGAGCAACCGGCTCTAGACGATTTTCGCTGGAATGACCCAAATATAAAAAATAAAGAAAAAACAAACTGTTATAGGTTGATCAGGGTCGATATTGTTTCATGGAAACAATTTAAGAAAGCGTTCTCGAAAGAATTCTCTAATGTTCTCGATTATGACATTTGAGACAAGCTTAAAGCTCCTACCCAGGCTAAAGGAGAAAGAATCTCAACGTATATTATGAGCTTGAGCACAATAGCCGGTCATTTTAGGCATCCTATTTCTTCTGGAAAATTTTTACTGGATTGAGACTGAAATTCCTACAATTCATGACATTATGTGAAAATATCCAGGACTTTTTGACTTCAATGGAGAAATGGTAAACATTTTAAAATAACTATTGTTAAGAATTTTTTTGGCAACCAAGCAGATTTATGAAAATGCTTTTATAAAAAGATTATAAATTTTATTTATAAATAAACAAATATTAACTACACAGAAATTATAATTGGATATTGCAGAACAAAGCATCCTAATATTTTTCAAAAAACTTATATTGTAAAGAATGGTATGTTATATATTTTCATATTATTTCGGCAGGGAGTCAGTTCAGCCTATTCCGATCATCCATTGACCGACTGTACTAAACCTATTATACAAAAACCGACTCTATAAAAAATTAAATTCTACACAGGCCGACTCTAAATAATACAGCGCGTAATAATTCCCACACATATGCTAAAGCAATAGTACCCGTTTCTCCATATACTGAACCTACAAAGGTCCGACTCTATAACGAATAAACATTATCAAAATGTTTACCAATAGACCGACTCGACAAAGGTCCGACTCTACACCGAACTGAAACTTTAGAACCTGATACTCCACAGACCAACTCTACACCGAACCGAAATTTAAGAAACTGATGCTCCACAGACCGACTCGGCCAAGGTCCGACTCTACACCGAACCAAAATTTAAGAAACTGTTACCCCACAGACCGACTCGACAAAGGTCCGACTCTACACTGAACTGAAACTTAAGAAACTGTTACCCCACAGACCATTTACATGATTCGGTGTAGAGTCGGACCTTTGCCGAGTCGGTCTGTGGAGTATCAGATTCTTAAATTTCGGTTCGGTGTAGAGTCGGACCTTTGTCGAGTCGGTCTGTGGAGCATCAGATTCTTAAGTTTCAGTTCGGTGTAGAGTCGGACCTTTACCGAGTCGGTCTTTGGAGGATCAGTTTCTTAAGTGTCAGTTCGGTGTAGAGTCGGACCTTCGTCGATTCTTTCTGTGGAGCATCAGTTTCTTAAATTTCGGTTTGGTGTAGAGTCGGACCTTTGCCGAGTCGGTCTCTTGGTAAACATTTTGATAATGATTATTCGTTAGAGAGTCGGACCTTTGTAGGTTCGGTATATGGAGAAACGGATATTATTGCTTTAACATATGTGTGGGAATCATTACGCGCTGTATTATTTAGAGTCGGCCTGTGTAGAATTTAATTTTTTATAGAGTCGGTTTTTGTATAATAGGTTTAGTACAGTCGGTCAATGCATGATCGGAATAGGTTGAACTGACTCCCTGCCATTATTTCATTTAAATTTATAATCAATATTTAAAATGAAATATTTTTACTGCTTATTATTTTTTTAATGAATTTTTACTGTAATTATTTGTGTCCTATTGAAAATTAAAAAGCCTTAGCAATTTTAAATGCACTGCTGCCTTTTTCTAATTTTATAAAAAAAAGAAAAACTAACGAAATTTCCAAAAACAAAAAACGGTTAGTTCGTTTTTTTCTTTGCACTTAAATAAAAAAAATTAACACAGTTTTTTAATTAAATTGTTGTACTAAAAAAATTAAAGAAGTATTTTACTTAACTTCCAAATTTATATTTGCAGGCTAAAATTTAAAAAATCAGGCACAAGAAAAAGTAGTAGCTGATGTCTGTTCAACGTCAAACAGTTTTCCAAACCTAGACTTAATTAGAATTCTTCCGGTAAGCAAATTTTTCTTAATTTAAATTCTTAATTTAATTCTTCATAAAGTTCTGTAATATAAATTGTATAATTTTAATGTTTCCAACATTTCAAGCCATTTTAAAAAATTGACTATCGTGTAAAAGATGCAAAATAATTACATTTTATATTCTTTATAAATGTTTCTTGAAATTGACATTTTGTTCCATCGTTTTTCAACGCGCGGCTTTCATTAATAGAGATTTTAATTTTTATAATCAGCATTTTTTAGAATAATGTAATGTATAAATCTTATTTTAAAGTAATTTCTTTCAAGAGGAGACAAAAGTTACAGACTATATTGAAAACGTAATCAAGGTAGCAAGTGGATATCTTCAACCTTATGTTTTTTATGTGACAGGTCAAAAATTGGATACATTTTTTATTAAAGTCTATTGAAAATTAATAGAAATTGATTCTTTTATTATTGAATATTTTGTTAATCTCACATTATATTTGGCTTTATAAATATTTTCACTTTCAGTATTGTTTTTTAAATTATTATATAATTATATTACTTTTAGCATGGTATACAAGCTGGATTATCAAGAAAAAGCAGTTCTTTATGGAGTTCTGAGCATGCGTGGCGCGATGGTTTCTACCTTGTGGCAAAGGGAAATCACGAATACGACTCAGCATAGGCGCATAAATATAACACACTTTCCCTTACTCACTCTCATTCGACCGTCTACTCTCTTAGAGGAACCATGTAACCAAGGCCGTCTTAGAACACCACTGCCACCAAACGAATACGAGTTCGTTGGACGTGGATTGCATAGACCAGTACCACCATAACATTTTCGCAGAAGCAAATACAACTGACAGTCGTCGTCCAGATAAAATACCGTGCTCCTTAAACGATATTCAATAAAGGATTCTTCTGCAGTTACTGTTTTGCTTCTCTCTTAACTTGTCCTTTTTAGGATTAATTAACTTGCCTAAGGATTTCTTATTCAGGATGTGAAAACTGGCTCCAGGGACAACACTTTGAACCTTGCTTAAAGCGGCAAAAAATTGAAATTTTTGTTTTTTCTAAACAGCAATGGAATATTGAAAATTTAAATTGAAAAATTAAATTAAAATTTTTATTGAAAATGTTTTTATTTATTTTTTCAATATTGTTAAAGTAGAAGATCTAAGCTTTAAAACAAGACCTTGAAAAGCCCGATACCTTTACTAGATAAAGGTATAATTTATATATATATATATATATATAAATAATTAATATTATTTATTAATAGAAATAATTGAAGCAATGGGTGCAAGAAGGGCGTATCACAAAAAACCTTATGTTTTTAAATTTTAATTGGTCAAAAACTGTACATGAAAATTAAATATACTTTTTTTAATTCATTAGTCCACTATTGAACTGTCAAATTTAAGTGTCAAATAAGGGGAAAATTGTAATTAAATAATAAATTATAATGTTTTTTAAAAACAGTTTATTTAGCTAACGCCCTTCTTGCACCCAATGCTTCAATTATTATTCATAGATATTTTCTATTTATTCAATTATGATATAATTATTGTTTATATTGTTTTATATAAGACTTGTTAATTTTATTATTTAATGATAATAATTTATTAATCTAAAGGGTAATTGTTCATTAAAAATTAATAATTATTTATTAAAATTTTTTATTACTTATAACAAAAAGAAATAAATAAGTGGATTGTATTTAAAACAAAAACATTATACACTAAGTTTTAGTAATCCGTGAAACTTTTACATATTTCTTGGTAAGGGTTTTTTATTGCTCTTGACCTTACCCCTAACACGCTTCTTAATTACAGGTAACATTTCAATTAATAGTTTCCTTCAAAATTTGGAAACACTTTGACTTTTATTCAGAAAAAGTATTTTTTCTGAAAGGTTAAAGTTAACTGTTCAGAATGATGGAATTCGAACTGTCTTTTACGATATAATCTGTGAGCAATAAAAATGTTGTGTGAACGAATTTTCTTGGGGAAAAGATAATTTTGAAAATTTTGCCTTACAAAAAATCTAAAACAGTTGTCACAAAAGAAAAAATAATATAAAAACTTACCAGGTGACCATTTGCTTGTGAAGAAAAACATAACACTGGACAAGGGGAGTACATTATAGGCGCATACATGCTTGCAACGACTGTACTTTCTTGTTGAAAGAATCTTTCATACTGCAAAAAATATTTATTTATTACTAACTTTGAAACTAACAACTAAACTCGTTGTGGTCACGCAGAGTCCAAATGATCACATTAAAAAATTAATCTTTTGTTTATTATCTGAAGGTATGGTCATAATGGGTTAAATTAACAATTTTGATTTTAACTTCAAAGTTAAAAATATATTTCGTGATAAAACTGTTCTTAAGAGTTACGTAATTAAGTTTAGAAGCTAATCCGACTAGATATTAAATAATTTATTTTTTTATTATTATTAATAAAATTATATATATGGCGATAAATTAAATTTTCTACATTTCTTTAAATTAATATTACTCAAATTCTATTCAAACAAAACAAACCTTGTTTTTACTTCCATTAGTGTGTTGACTGAAGACTGGACAATTCGAAAATCTCCGGAAGCCACATTGAAAGATCAAACGTTCTTTAGATTTTATTGGTTTTAAACATTCGCCTGATCGTTTTAATACCACATTGACAAGAGACATTTTTTGCTCATGTGGCAAAAGTCCAAAAACTATTAGAGGGCGATTTTCCACAGAACAGTATCTCTCAAACAACTGACGACTAAAATTTTTTACATGAATTGTTACATAGGATCCAGACTGAAAATATAATAAAAATAGGAAAATTAATTTTTCTGCAATTTTGTGAATTTGTTCTTTAGAAAAATCTTAATATAATTCAGTTAAAATTATTATTACATTTTTTTACTTTTTAATGGCGCACAGTGGTTCCAAATACACAAAAAGCTGGCCAAAAATAGAAAAAATGATTTTTTAATTTCGAATTTTTTTCTTTATAATCTCGTTAACAATACTTAAGCACGTATTGCTGCGGGGAAAAAAATACCGAATATCAATTTTATAGTCTTGAATATTAACGAAAAGACAAGAATCACAGAATAGTTGTATATTAGAATTTTGCAAAGCAATGTTGTACCCCTTATAAAATTTATAAGAAAATTACCTAAGTAAAAATTTTTTTGTATATTAAAGTAGGGTGCTTTAATGAGTAAATTAACGATATTTAAGAATATTTTAAAGAAAAATTTATGTTTGTTGTGAGCATAATGTAATAATCAGTTATACTAACTGTGAAACGGTGACATAGATTAGACTAAATTTAATACTTTCTAGAACTTAATTGCAATTCTTGAATGCGAAACAGAATCAACAAATAGAGAGTCGTTAGCAAAATCATCACAACTTCGCGGTCGGCATTCTGTCTCATTCTCTGATAGCAGTGATAGGAGTAAGCGAAGAAAAACTGAGAGTTTACCGTCATCGTATGGCACCGAAGAGTTAGTGTATGCAGCGCAAATGAGTTTACGCGCTTCTGGTGCTCTGCAAGCATCACATATTTTAAAAGATGTGACTTCTTCGTCTCCATCGTAGGCTTCCAATTATAAGGTTGCTTATCATGAGTCTTTAAAAGAGCCTTTGACCGAAATTTCTGCAGATCATGCACTAAATTTAGTTCTTTCTGGTAAAATGTCCCAAGAAACCTATCAAATGCCTAGATTGTTGACTAATGAGAATTGTCGCACCTCTGTCTATCCTTTCTACAAAAAAATACTAGCAGCTAAAGCTTTCTGTTATCCACCTTCGTCAGCTATGATGATAACTGAGACTAGCGCTGAAGTTCAATTGCAAAATTTACCTGACCATACTGTCAGCCGATTATTGAAATCACAAGAAAAGGTAAATGAAACATTAGCGCTGCTCCCAGATCATTTGCATAAAATGAAATTGTTTTTAAAATGGGGCTGCGATGGTTCATCTGGTCAACAATATAAGCAAAAATTTAAGGACGAGAGCAGTTCACATGCAAACGTATTTTTTACCTCTGTTGCTCCTTTGAGGTTGACAACAAAAAATAATAGTAATGGGGAAATAATCGTTTGGAATAATTTAAGACTCTCGTCCCCGTGTCTTTGTAGGCCTATTAGACTTCAATTTCTAAAAGCTCACTACATGCTTGGCTTAGATTTATGGAGTGGCTTTTACATCTTGCGTACAAAAATTTTCAAGAAGGAGATAATAAAAAGTGTCAGGCGCGTTCGGCAGACATGAAACAAAATTGTAGCGACCGAAAAAAAAATCCAAGATAAATTTTGGAAAGAGCTTGGATTGAGTATTGATATTCCCAAAGCAGGAGCTGGAACCACCAACGACGGTAACACGGCTCGACGTTTTTTTCAAGATGTTTCATTGACTGCTAAAATTTTGCAAATTGATGAAGAATTAATTGAAAATTGCGAAAAGTGCGACCTATAAATAAGTGAACCCTTCAGTCCGAAAGTTTTGGAATTACTAGTTTCGTCCTGTGCGTGTACGCCTAATATTAATGATGTCGCAGAAAGTGACTCTGAATTGTCTGAAAATGAAGCACACTTTGAATCAGATTGAGTTTAAAAACAGTATATTACTTTTTGTAAACTGAGTATAAGGATTAATTTATATGATAATAAACTGATTGTTATTATTAATTTCAAGATCATGTTCTCATCCTATTATTAAAAAATTATTTAACTTTTCAACTTAAATTAAAATTTTTATAAATCTAACGTTAGATTTGTAATAATTAAGCGACCCTGAAAACCCCAGAGTAACGATTTTCAGGACGAATTCGATAAATTTTATAAAAATTCTCAGCCATATTGGATCAGCTATTTTGAATTTTCACAATCTGTCGTCAGATTTGTAATCAGCTACCCCGAAATCCCCTGAGTACCGATTTTCAGATAATTTCGATGAATTTTATCAAAATTTCCCGCCATATTGAATCAGCCATTTTGAATTTTTAAAAAGTGATGTTATATTCGTAATCAGCTACCCTAAAAACCCCTGAGTAACAATTTTTAAGCGAATGCTATCATTTTGCTTCCTCGTGAGGAAGCTTTGTAGTCGTTTAATTTACAAAATTTTTAAAAATCCTTTTGACAAATTTTCTTCTATATGGGACTATGTTATATAAGACCCTGAACAATTGTCCGGATGTATGTATGTGTGTGTGTGTGTATGTGTGTGTGTATGTGTATGTGTGTGTGTGTGGATCCCGTTTTTTGTGAACACGATAACTCGAAGAGGTTTCAACGAATTCGGCTGAAAATTGCTAGGAATATTTATCATAAAAATATCTCGAAATGGATTGATGGACATTAAAAAATCTATTAAAAAAAAATTTTTTTTTACTTTTTTCAAAAAAAAAAAATTTTTTCAAAAAATTTTTTTTAAATTGAATATTAAAGTCAATATACAATAAAATCTTCTTCTTTGCATCAAGACGAATCGATTGGTATATATAAAGTATAAATTGTATGAGAGTTTATAGAGGTAATGACAATTAAAGCAAAAAAATTACCTTTTTTTTATCAAAAATTTAGTTCTTTCATCAAAATTATATTCCAGTACAATAAGATTTTACTCATTTTTTTCAATAATCTTATCCGTTGCATTAAAACGGATCGATTGGTATATATAAAGTATATATTTTATTTGAATTTATAGAATTAAACATAATTATAACCAAAAATTCGCACTTTTATTAGAAATTTATTTCCTTCTTAAAAATTATGTTGCTTTATAATAAAATGTTAATCTAGACTTAAAAACAAACTAAAAATCTTCATTTCATTAAGACGAATCGATTGATATATAAAAAGAATATATTTTATTAGCATTAATAGAATTAAATAAAATGAAAAAATTCACTTTAAAGCAAATTTTTTGCTTATCGTAAAGAGGAAGCAAAATGTTCATGTAATGAACATCTTAATTCACAACTTGTTTCAATTTTGTCGTCCGCCATATTGGATCCGCCATTTAGAATTTTCAAAATTTGACGTCAGAATTGTAATCAGCAACCATGAAAACTCCCAAGTAAACAAATTCAACTAGATTAATTTAGAATTGGAATTTTGGCCAGCTTTTTGTCTATTTGGAACCACTGTGTGGCGTGTCAAGTTTTATGTACAAAAATAGCTGTGGTACCTGTTTCCGAAGAGTTTTATTTGCTTTATAGCTCTTTAGAAATGTCATCAATAAACCTGATGAAAATTTCCACATGGGAATTTTCATGGTATACTATGTCAAAAACCTTAGAAAAGCTCAGTATTACAGAAGAAATGCTGTAAATTCCAACGTAAAAATATATAGGAAATTAAGACACGATTTTTTTAAATATACATACGAAATTCAAAACGTTTGTTAATGTTGTGTCATACTAATGAAGAGATCCCAACCAAGGTAAAATTTTTGCATAAGCGTGTAGCATTACACGCAATCTTAATATTAGTATAATAATTTTTATGTTAAAAAAGGTTAATCAAGATTTTTATTAATATGAACGAGGATTAACAATAAATGTACTCTTTTTTTAACGTCCATTATTATGCATTTAAATAAAAAATATCAAATTTCCATTTAAGTGTGATGAAAGTTTGACTCCTTAAGTGTGCTTTCAAAAAGGAAAAAACGAAATTTGCAGGTCCAAAAGTGAGAAAAATCCATTTAAAAATTACATGTTTTTAGTTAAGAAATGGAATTATGCATGAACTATTTGTTCGGTCAAGTTCAATTTTTTAAATTTATTCAGCTTCGTAAGGAGAATATTCTTGGCGAGTTATAAAAAAATTCGATAATTATTTATAAAGTTATTAAGCATCAGAACTAAGAACGAAAATTATTTTTTTTTATTTTTAACAATTACAGAAACAATAAATAGTCCAATAGACGGTAGCAGTGACACTGTTAACATAGACGTTGACTAGGGCGACGGTCAAGGGGTGGACGATGGTTGATAGAAGCGCTAGTGTTAACAGTAAGAGTTTGTTTTGTTTTTTTACATTAAGACACTTTGAGTGGGATCTGGATATAGGGTTATTGCACCAATTGCCGAGGGTACAGAAAATGTCGAGGTTCATAATTTTCTTTTTCAGATAAATAACACAATATAGAATATTCAAAAACAAAAAAAGATTCTAAATAATCTTTATATTTCCAATTGTATATTTACATATTCAAACTTTATAGCAATACTACTAAAATAATTATTTAATTAAAATTATAATTTACTGCTGTCAAATTTACTCAAATCGACATTTTCTTAATACTTCAGGTTCATTGAAACAAATTTTTAGAAATACAAATTAAACGTATTTCTAATTACTTTTTGTTTACGGAATTATTATTATAATATTGCACAAAAACTAAATTAGTTTTGTATGTATGTATTTTTGTTAAAAAAAATATTATATATTTTTAAAAAGCAAATCATCGGTATTTGGTTACTTTTTTTGTCAGTTCCATTTTTCGAGGTAATGGCTCGAAAATTGGTGTACTCAGTTTTTCCGCTAATGCACCATTTGTCGATGGTCAAGTATTTGTTTATTATTATTTATTAAACGTCAAACATAGGTTACAAACTTTTATTATTTATTATTATTTATTGGTTTATACACCTGTCTTCAGCCTTACATACTTGGCTATACAAGTGTTTCTTACAATTTCTTGCTTTACAAAGTTTTTCTTATATACAATTCTGAATACTAAGTTTGCGCCTACTTCTGTAGGCTTGAACGGCTTGAAATTAGGAGTACTCGCATTTGCCTGGACTACCCGTCTAATGGGTTTTCTCGCCAGTGGAGAGGGAAACTGTAGAAAACCTCTCCGAGTACAACCGGTTTTTATCGTCAGTCGAATTCGAATGGTGTGAAGTACGTTTAGTTGAATGATTGAAATTAATTACTTATTGATAAAACAATATTAAATATTTATTCCAATAACTTTAAACATTGTTCTTAATTTTTTTCTTTATTGATTCTAAAGAATATTTAGTTTTATTTTTGCAGATTATAATATATTTTGCCAAAATAATAATGGTGAGCGAATTTACCCTCATTTAAAGGTAAAGTCGCTCACAACAAAACGGCTTATAAATAATTTTCTGTCACATATTTTTTTATGCAGTAATAAGAAAGATAAAGAGTTAGAGATTATATATTTTCAGTGCCAATATTTATTTCCATCGTTTCCCGAAGTTATTTAAAAAAGAATTGAAAAATTGAGCGAAATTAGCCTCATTTACGGTAACTATAACATTTATGAAAAAGAATTTAATAAAATTATAACACTTTAAAATAATCATTTAATGTATGTAGTATAACCTCTCCCTAGGGGTTTCAGGACCTTGTTGTTGGTGGGAGGGCTTAAGGGGCTCTTTTCCTATCAGGAAACTACTTTTCGATGTCTGTCGTGGCAATTGAGGGGGCGATCCCTTCACAATGGGTCGGCCGCTCGAGAATTTTGAGAGGATATCGGGAGAGAAGGGATGAACAGAGGCTTAACCGCGGGTTCATTCTGAAGATTTCCTGTTGGAGAGAGTGTGACCAAGAAGAAACCCTTCCATGGCTCGTTTGGCTGTGCCATGATGTTTGAGGCGCGTGTCTCGCCACCCAATCCGTGATGAACTCGTGTCCATGCATGAATGATACCAGGGTTATCAAATCCTTCGAGTTCCTCCGGGGGGCGGGGTGGAAGACCATCGCTGGGCATAACTTAGCTCTCGTAAAGCTCGGGAGCGGTTCTGTTACAGGAGGGGCCCGTCTTTTAGACGCCTCGTCTCCATGGGGGGGCTCTGAATGGAGGTCTCGTAAACGAGACTCCAAGATATCAGGCGACCTCTTGGATGTAACTAGCCTTATCCTTAGATTGAGGCTCTCTAAGGAGGGACCTTTTTTTCCTCTGTACTCGTGGGACCAAATATGGATACTACTAATTAAGATTTAAATTTAAATTCTGAGCACGAAAGTGTTGCACAGCTTCCTTTAGAGGATCGCAACACTGGAGTGCGTGATTCGTTTGTTGCTGGTGAGAAGACCATAGGGGACTCAACCGTGCAACAGGTGGACAGGGTTCGGCAACACTTGGGAGATCTTGCCCTTGGGGGGTGAGAGACCAAGTGGAGCTGAAAAGAGAAGAAGAAGGCGAGCTCGAGCCAGGGACTCTTAGAGGACCGCATCGAACCTCGCTGGTACTTCTCAGAGTGCTTCTGAGAGCGGAGGGGTCTCGTCTAGGGCTTTGACGTCTAAAAGGCGGCAGGACTTGGAGGAGGCTTCCCCTAACCAGATCATGCCAAAGAAAAGGATGAGGGGACCACATGTGGGGACCGCATTTTTTTCGCAGATTGCAAGATCGTCACTTTCTGGGGCGATCATTGCGGAAGGCTATCCCAGGGTTGTGATGACAACAGAGCATTTTGACCAGGGGGTCGATTCTGTAACTTCACTTTCACTTACACTCCCATTTTCACTTTCAATTTCACTTGACTCTCATTTACTCACATTTTCACTTTCACTTAACTCTCACTTAGACTTACATTTTCATTTGCAATTTCTATTTCTCTTTCACTTCACTTTCACTTGAGTCTTACTTACGCTTGACTCTTACTTACACTCACATTTTTACTTTTACTTTCACTTGACTCTCACTCCGCTTTTAATTTCACTTTTACTTTCAGTGTCACTTTACTCTTAATTGACTTTTACTACATTTTCACTCACATTATCACTTTTACTTGACTCTGACTTACACTAACATTTTTACTTTCACTTTCACTTGACTCTCACTTACTCACAAAAGTGAAAATGTGAGTAAATGAGAGTCAAGTGAAAGTGAAGTAAAAGTAAAAATGTGAGTGTAAGTGAAAATATTAGTGAAAGTGTAGTGAAAGCGAAAATGTTGCTGTAAATGTAAGTGAAAGTAAACTTACGGAATCGACCCCCAGCTGAGGTTAGCTATTCATGGGGAGATTGAAGGGGACGAAGCAGGACCCTATTCTCGTTTTTAGGAAGTTCGGCTCACCAGAGGAGCTGTCTTCGTGGAGTGCCTGGATTCTGTTTCTAGGGAATGGCTGAATACCCATATACCGAGACTTGAGCAGGCGGTTGGGGGCCTCACTCTAAAGGTGGTGGACCCGTCCCAGCTAATCAAGCTGGTGAGAGTTGTTGCCTGGGTACCCGGTACGCAGATCAATTTGCATCATTGTAAAGGCGCTTCGGCGATTTCAGCCAAGAGCTTGACAAAGATGCTGTTGTAAAGGCTAAGTATTCAGAGACGAACGGAATTAAAAGGGAGATTATAGTAGCTTCTGCTTATTTTCCGGGTTCGGAGGGAGAACCTGCGCCACCAAAAGAGGTGGAAAAGTTGAAAGAATTTTGTCAACAGCAACGTCTCTCTTTGATAATAGGTTGTATTTATCCTGAAGGCGGTCGTACAGGGTATACTGCTGTAAAGGACTTCAGACTAACTAGTCTAATCTCCTTTATATTAAAGGCGTTAGAAAAACTGGTGGATAATTTTATCAGACAGGAATGTCTGAGGGATTACCCCTTGCACTCGGGACAACATGCGTATAGGGCAGGTTGCTCAGTAGAATCAGCCCTCCACTTTGCAGTAGGTAGAATAGAGGAGCAAATTGGCAGGGGGGTTATGCGGTGTGTACCTTTCTTGATATTGAAGGTGCCTTCCCTAACACCTCTAGCGAAGCTATCTGCAGGGCAGCCAGAAAGCGAGGCGTGCCCGAGCCACTAATTAAATGGATCGATAGCATGCTTCGCAAGAGAGCTCTCGAAGCAGAATATGATGAGGCCAGGCTAACAGGCGTCGTCTCAAAAGGATGCCCACAAGGAGGAGTTCTCTCTCCTCTATTGTGGTGCTTGGTGGCAGATGAGTTGATTAGGAAACTCAATAACCATAGATATTATACGCACAGCTATGCGGATGATTTCCTTATAATTATAAGAGGGCACTCAATTGACTGAAAGAAGGGGTTTCCACTTGGGGACGAGGTGTGGTACACGGACGGCTCCAAGATGGATTGCGGTGCAGGCTTCGGAATATAGCGAAAAACTGGCTGCATTAAAGTGGCTGAGCCACTAGGACAATATGCCACGGTTTGGCAGACCGAGGTCTGCGCAATTTTAGCTTGTGCCCAAATGTCCAAATCCTGAACCAGCAGTGGCATTAATGCCGTGTCTGGTTAAGGGAGACATTGAAAGATGGGGTCAAAGGGAACATGAAAAGTATTGGGCGGGCATTGGGGTGGGAAGGCAAGCGAATGCTCTGTTGGGTTCAGTGCCCAACAAGAGGCGAGCGAGCGATCTCCTAAAACTCGATAAGATCAGAGTTAAAACCAATGTTCGCCTCCTTACAGTACATGGGCTTTTGAATTATCATCAGCATAAAATAGGAAACAAAGTCTCACCTATGTGCAGACTGTGTGAGACGAGTGACGAGACGTCGTCACACATATTATCTGAATGCCCGGCATTAGCTAGGATCAGACTTTCTAGCTGGGCTCAAGCAATTATAGACCCTATGCAGGTGAGCAACCTATCTATAGAGAAAATACTGGACTTCTGGAGAATAAAATGACTCTAATGGGTTGTTGTAAACGAGCAAGCTGGAGCTTGGTACAATGGATTCTCTAATCTAAGTGTCAACTTTCCCTTTTGGGAATATCCAGATTGATCTCAGTAATTGATTAGATTATATTCACCAATGTTCTTATCCGATTTGAACTCATATACTGTTATTAGATGCAGCAAGATTTTCTTTAATAACGATTTTTTTAATCATTCGTATAACGAATACCTTGTTGTTAAGTTGAATCAAAAAGAGCGTCTAAAATCAATTTCTTCAATCTTAAAACAAATTGAAAAAGGTAGAAAAAATGGGGAAGATTATTTTGACAATTTTAAATTGATTATTCATTTTGTGATTAAAAATGACAGATATTTGCCCAAAGTAATGTCTACCTGTTTCGCAAAAAGCCTCAATATGACTGGGGTAAGTTTAACTTTATGTATGGGGCAAAATTTCTAAAGCGGACCCCCTCCCAAAAAAAAGATGTGGGATTGACAATTGTTAAAAATTGTATAAATAATATACATAACACAGGCCAACAAAATTTTGTGGCCTAACCAATAGAAGCTGATTTTTATAGGATTTTGTCCATAGAATACGAATTTGACCTTGAAAATATTGAATTGGCTCCAGTTTTTAATCAATTTACGTTTCATTATACAAAATATGCATTTTTGGCATTTTTTGAATGATTGTACAACAATACACAGAAACAGTAAATTTGTCCGCATAACACCAATTGAAAGCTTAAACACTGATCTTGAATATCCAAAAACAAAAAATGTAATTTATGTACACTTTAACCTATAATGTCCAAAAAAACATACGCTGTTCCATAAACGTATTAAAATTAATATTACTTTTGACCATGTAAGGTAATTCAAGTAAAAATTAGTGTCTCTGGCGTTTTTATAATCGCTAGTTACAAATCTGCTATGAAATATAAAAATTACAAGTGGCGGACCAAATTTTTAAAGATAATTTACGCCTTTTATGATAAAAATTTAAAATTTAAAAAAAATTCTGCCATATTGGATTCGCCATTTTGAATATTAAAATCTAAATACAGATCAGTAAGCAGCGACCATAAAAACCCCTAGAGAGACTAATTGTTATTTAAATTACCTTACATGGTCAAAAGTACTGTTGTTTTCAATATGCTTGTGGAACAGCGAATGTCTCTTTTGACATTACAGGTTAAAGTGTACATAAATTACATTTTTTGTTTTTGGATATTGAAGAGCAGTGTTTAAACTTTAATTTTGTGCTATGCGGACAGATTTACTGATTCGGTGTATTGTTGTACATTCATTCAAAAAATGCTAAAAATGCATATTTTGTATATTGAAACGTAAATTGATTAAAAACTAGAACCAATCCAATATTTTCAAGGTCAGATTCGTATTCTACGGACAAAATCCTGTAAGAATCGGCAGTAATATTTTAGGCAACAT
Organism: Leptopilina myrica (nomen nudum); assembly: GCA_032872475.1. NCBI lineage: Eukaryota > Metazoa > Arthropoda > Insecta > Hymenoptera > Figitidae > Leptopilina > Leptopilina myrica (nomen nudum). Next base: position 9,431,725 of record CM065466.1, read on the forward strand.
GCAGTTGATTAAAATTTGTCGGCCTGTGTAATATTTAAATTTTTAATGATTTTTATCAATTATTTTTTTAAATAATTGAATTCTTTTGCGAAATCTTTTGAAATTACAAGGTATTGAAAATAATTTTAAATATTTTTTGAAAGTAATTTAATCATTGAAAACAATCCGATTATGATTGTTGTAACGAAGCATTTCGTTATGATTTTCCTTTTGGTCATTTGGGTTATTATAGACATTCAAATATTCGCGCGGGGTTTTGTAATTGGGCCGGAGGTTTTTCGTCACGTCTGTGCAGTGGTTTCAGCGTCCAATGGGTGAAGCGGTTTAGGAGTTTGTCCACTGGATCTTTGAGGAAGCGTGGTGTGAGGAAGCCGACCAGCGTCACTATCAAATTGATTGTCGTCGCGATATTAAGATCAATTGCCGTTGTAAATTAGTGAGTGACTCATGTAAAGGCCCGAGGACAACATTAATATCATAAGTTTAAATATAATAAATTAATTATAGCTAATCCTTCTACACAGTTGGATTAAAGTTTTTTCTCCAACTTCTTTTGAATTTGAATTTGGCTACTCGTTAATCGACGAACTCTAGAAGAGGAGTTTGCAGGTATTGTCAAAACGGTTACCCTTTCATTAATATGTCGAGAAAACACTCCCGAGGCAACTCCCGATTCCCCTTTTCTCGCCAACGGCAACTGCACGGTGGCAACGGCAACTTTTTCAACTCGACGGCGAGAAACCCTCGAGGCAGCTCCCGATTCCCCCCTGCCGCCAACGGTAACCGCTCGTTGGCAATGGTAACCTTTTCAACTCGACGACGAGAAACTCTCGAGGCAGCTCCCGATTACTCCTCTTCCGTCAGCCGGGGATTTTTTCCGACAGGTGAGATATTCCGAGGGGGAGGTTTGACGTCTAGGTGCGACGGTATGCATTGTCGATTATTGTCCGATGCCTACCGCCGAAACTAGACTGTCGATAAACCAGTTGTACTCAGAAGAGGTTTTTCTACAGTTTTTCCCTCTTCTCTGGCGAGAAAACCCAATTACGGGTGGTCCAGGCAAATGCGAGTACTCCTATCTTCGAAAGCCGCACTGTAGGCGCATTAGGTTAAAATAAATTTGCTAATATTTGTAGAATGGTTATGCTTAATCCATAAAAAGTATCAGCAGGGTGCGTAAGGCCAATAGGGCAGGAGTATAAACGACAAAAAAAATAAATATATAAATAAATTACCGTGTTTAAATATTAAAATTGCTTTTATTATGTGTTCGAATTGAGTGTTGTGTCGTAAAGGGATTTGGTTGCGGAGTCATCATCGGTAAGTCGTTCAATTTGTCACAAGATTGTCGTTTTGTCTCGCCGTTGTTAGCATCCGTCGGTCTTGGTCCGGGGCGGAATCTCCCTTGAAATTTGTTAATGGTTTTTGGTACTAATTATGCAGTTGATGCAAGTTTAATAATTTATTAAATAAAATCTGTCATATTGTTGAGAATAGTTTTTTGATTTCTATTATTGGCGAATTTAAAGTTGTGTTAATTAAAAAAACAGAAATACATGCTTTTATTTCGAGATGTCAGTGTAGTAAATATTTGTAGGTTTCAGTAGATTAATTCAAATCCTGAAAAATTATCAAAAATTGGAGGTTATATAAAAGTAAACGCTGCTTCCGACAAACAAAATCCTGTAATTAATAGCAGTGGAGAATGTTGCATATAAGGAACATCTTAATTTAGAAGTAGACCCAAATAAAATTCCAAGACTAGATGGCTGTGAATGTTATTGCCATTTCATAAAAATTGAAGAAAATTATTTTGATTTTTTCGACAGTGAAAGTACTAAAAAAGAAATAATTTAAAACAATCCTTTAATCGATGTCTGTATTTAGAAGAAAAAGGTTCATCTGAACATTTAATTGTCTGTTCTATTTGTGTTTCTTTAAAATGTGACTTTCCAAGCTATCAAACTAGCTATAATTTTATTCCTTATTATAATATTGCGCATTACAGTGTTACTCAGTTAGAATTCATAAAAAGAAATTGTTCTCCTAAAAAAAATGTTTCTTTTAAAGATTACATTGCTAAATTGAAGGAAGGATATATTATCTATGAAATGTATAATATAACAAAAAGATTTTATGCTATAAATGAAATTGAAAAGATTCCGAAAGATTTTAGTCAGCAGTTTAGAGTTGACAGATTATGTCATTTTGTACTTTTTACTGCTTTACAGCGTAAATTTGATTCCGCTGCACAGATTAATATAAATGAGTTTTTCCAAATTGTTCTATATTATATGGTTTAAGCTTTGGAAATGGAAAATGATTATTTTCAAACGTATTATGTTACCAGTGGGTTTCATGGATTGAAATCTTCGATTGTATCTTCCATGTCTATAATTAAAAAACGAAGAACATACCTAAAAAAGGGGGCAGACCTTTCACCAATGTTCTTATCCGATTTGAACTCATATACTGTTATTAGATGCAGCAAGACTTTCTTTAATAACAATTTTTTTAGTCATTCGTATAAAGAATACCTTGTTGTTGAGTTGAATCAAAAAGAGCGTCTAAAATCAATTTCTTCAATTTTAAAACATATGGGGAAGATTATTTTGACAATTTTAAATTGATTATTCATTTTGTGATAAAAAATGACAGATCTTTGCCCAAAATAATGTCTACCTGTTTCGCAAAAAGCCTCAATATGACTGGGGTAAGTTTAACTTTTATGTATGGGGCAAATTTTCTAAAGCCGACCCCCCTCCCCCAAAAAAGATGTGGGATTGACAATTGTTAAAAATTGTATAAATAATATACATAATATTAAAATTTTTAATGATTTTTATCAATTGTTAAAAGAATACAATTATGATCACGAATTGAAATTATTATTTATATTCTCATTCATTTTTATTATTGAATTTAAAAAAGTAGTTAATTGTACCAAAACAATTATTATCGCAGTGTTTCTAATTTTTACAAATAAAATCAAACTTATGTCAGTACGTAGTACAAACATATCTTAACAACAATTATCATTAAATGGAAATTATAAAGATTTATATTATTTATTTCCAAAAAATTAGAATTTTATTATAATAATTTATATCATTTATTTTCAAAAAATCATAAATTTATTGAAAGTTTGGATTGAAAAATTAAGAAAAGAAATTATTCAAATTTTTTTACCTTTTTCTCAATACAATTTAACATTCTGTAATATAATTAAACAAAATTTTTATAATAAATAAAGAAAATATATTATTTTGAATTAACAACCGAAATTTTGTTACAAAACTCTAATTTTTTTTGTTTAAAAAGTGAAAGATAAGATAATTTCTCTATCTCAATGAGAATTATTTTGAAAATATTCAAATTTTTCATTAAAAATAGAGAAAAAAAGTTTGCAGATTTTCTATTTTATAAATTTTCATCATTTTCACCTCATTTTTAAAATTGACACAACACCTTATGACCATTTAGCTTCCTCAATATATATTATTATATATAATTTTAAAAGTTAAATAATTATAATAGTTTATAAAATATAATTAATAAACCGGGTAAAGTACCCTGAATAAGTATTAATTATTTAATTTTTTATTATAGAATAATTATTTTAAAAAGTTATGATAAAATGTCAAAAAATACAAGATTTTAATTTTTTGTGATAAATTAAAATATTTATTAATTCTATAAATTTTGATAAAATATATACTTTATATACATGAATCCATTCGTTTTGATGTCAGGAATGCAATTTTGACAAGAATTATTAAAAATTTTAATATAAAAAAAAGTTATTACAAAAAATCAAAAAATTAATTTTTTCAAAAATTAAAAAAATGTTGAAAAAAATTTTTTTTTTATATATTTTTGAAAATCCTTCTGTCTGATTTTTGGTATTCATGACCGTACTACACCTACAAAATCTTATCAAAATCCATTAAGATGTGCAAGAGAAAATTTGTCCACAAGAATCGGTGACATACACACACACATACATACACACATACATCCGGACATTTGTTATCCTCTATACAATTTTTATTATTATTTATTTTCAATATTAAATTTTCAAAAGAAATTACAAAAAATAGTTAATTAAGCCAAAACATTTATATTATCATTTATCTCTAAAAAATCAACATTTTGTTAAAGATTATGTTTAAAAAATAAAGAAATTATTCCACTTTTTAAATCTTTTTTTAATAACAATTAAGATTTTGTTGAATAATTTTCAAATTTTGTTAGAAATAAATAAAAGAAATTATAGTAATTTGATTTGCCCGACAAAAGATTTTTGACAACACTTATTTTTTAATAGAAAAGATTAAAGAAATTTTATTGATTTTTATTTGTCACCAGCACCTGCTTAATTTTTAAAATTAAATTTAAAAGTTAAATATTTTTTGCTTCAAATCCAATTCTAAACTTGGTACAGCAAAGCAAAAAACTAAATAAAATCAATAGATTTTTAATTTAATAATTATTTTTTAGAATTATTAAAAAATAAATAAGACTTCAATTCAATTCATATTATTAAAAAAATACAAAATAATTAATTCTTATTATTTTTTAATCAATATTTATTTAAAAAATTGTATTAAATAAATAGAAAATGATGAAAAAAATACTACAAATTTTGTAAAAACAATATGATTGTCAAAATTAATTACAAAATGAAAGTTTTTAAAAAAATGTTGATGGAGAAATATAAATAGTTTAAATTACTTTATTTTTTATTCGATTTTAAATAAAGAAAAAGAAATTATGCAAATTTTTTTATTGATTTTTAGATGAAACATAAAATAAATTCATTTTTAGAAGGCTAAAAAATTAAATCTTATTAACGAATTTCTTCAAATGAAATTAATCATTTCGTTTTTTAATAAAAAAATGTGAATTGTGAATAGACATTATTATTAGATTATTATATTAGGGGAGAGTGAAGCAAACCGCACCCCTCTCAATATTTCAAAAATGGCGAAATTGTCAAAAGTGCTATTTAGAAATTTGAAACAACCTTGTGTAGTATACCTTATTTTTTCAATTTGACATTTTTTACTTTTGTTTGTGCAACGCTGAAAGCAAAAGTTTAAAAAAAAATTTTTCTACACTTTTCCGAATTTTTTTTAAGGAAATTCTGAGGAAATCGTGTAATATTTCCAAATATTAGGTCTTGGGCTTTAAAGGTACACACAAAAAAAAAAAATATATATATATATACAATGAAAAATAATTGTCTTCCAATGAGAATTGGACCCTTTAATATTGTTTCTCTGATAATGACACACATTTATATATTTTTTTTTAAATATTTATTTAATTAAAATTCAATCCCGAATTATTATTTTCATTACTACAACCATTGTTTACATGGTTCTTAATGGTTTTTATTATTGTAGATTATGTAAATGAAATATTATAAATAAAAAACCAAACGGTTCGGTTTGCCCCATGGGGGGTCTTGTATACCCCAGGGAGTGGGGCAAAACGGGCCTTTGGACAATTTTTTTTAAGTTAACATAGTAACTAAACAATAAATGATGAAGTATAGGTGTCTCTAGGAAAAAGTTGCGCAATTAAATGATCTATTAAACAACAAACAAGGCATCGAAAAATGAAATCGGTTGATTCGTTTAGTCACAAGATTTAAAAAACCGTTACGGGGTCCGGTTTGCCCTACTCTCCCCTATTATATATCTATTATCATTAGAATGAGAAAATACTTGAGCGTTTTTTTAGCTAGTAAAATATAAAATATGTTTATATATATAAAAGAATAAAAATTGTAATTATAAAATACACAAATTCTTCCTACACATTTTTTTTATTAATTTAAAATGGAAAAAACAATTGTTCAAAATTGTAATTAAAAAACAAAAATTTAACAATTGTTTATTTAAAACAAAATAAACAACAAGTAATTATAAAATTTATAAATCAATATTATGAAAATTTCTTCCCTTATTTTATAAAAACAATATCTTTTAACCTTCTTTCTTCTTAAACAATACAAATTTTAATATTGACAAATCAAAAAGCTGTATAATTTCGATCTGTCAAGAAAGTGTTTTGAAAAAGAAAAATAACAAAAGCATTTACAAAAACTAACTTCAAACTGCTGACAGAATGAATGAAAAATAGCAAGATTATTCCTTAATTAAGTAAAGAACACAAAAAGAAAATTAATTGTATTCAGTTAAGAATAAAAAAATAAATCAAATACGAAAAATATTACATTTTATTCTTTTTTCTACTCTGTCACACAGAAATGAAAAATTATCTACCAATAAGGAAACATTATGCCCATTGGTGTTTTCGCTTAAATGTAAAAGTCCCCACTTCTAACTCCCCTACCATTCTTTTACTCACTCCTTCTATCTGTCACTGAGAATACAGAAAACCATGATGCTCAAACCAAAAAAAGTAGGTGTTACTTTCTTAACTATTCGCCTCTCTCGCTTCTACTCTAAACTGAAAGAAAAGACGGTAATTCCCACTCCTTCTCTGTATCATGCTTTCTCTCGCATATACTTTGACAAACTTCTCTCTCCAACTCTTCTCTGTCATCAAAAGCACAGCAGGAGGGCGGACGGAATTCTTGCGGACATAATGAATGAAAGAATACTGAGATTAATATTGATAATAGTAAGAAATATAAAAAAACGTTGCTGAAAATGCAAGAAGTATAAGGCGAAAAAACACCACAGGCGATTGTCGTATTAGCAGGTAGAGTGGTAAAGAGAAAGGAGGAGAGCCCGCATGGTGGGGGACGGGTCTCCTCTCCTTGTCCTCCTGAGCTTCTCTCGTGTGCAGGCCTGTTATATATTATTTGGAAATATATCTATAAAAAAATTTAAGAATATTTAGAGTGAATTACAATATTCTTTAGGGTCATTAAAAAAGTGAAAATTTTGTATGGAAATCATGAAAATGTTAGGGAAATACGAAATTAAATATTTGTAGTTACACTGAATTGAAAATTCGTATTTTTTCTTTCTGCTATGTTATGTCAGTTAATTTTTTTTAATAATTGAATTTCCATGCAAAAAGTTATTATTATTGAAACGATTGGAACAATGGTTAAAAATTGTATAAATAATATACATAATATTTAAATTTTTAATGATTTTTATCAATTATTTATTTAAATAATTGAATTCTTTTGCGAAATTTTTTGAAATTACAAGGTATTGAAAATAATTTTAAATATTTTTTGAAAGTAATTTAATCATTGACAACAATCCGATTATGATTGTTGAGAATAGTTTTTTGATTTCTATTATTGGCGAATTTAAAGTTGTGTTAATTAAAAAAACAGAAATACATGCTTTCATTTCGAGATGTCAGTGTAGTAAATATTTGTAGGTTTCAGTAGATTAATTCAAATCCTGAAAAATTATCAAAAATTGGAGGTTATATAAAAGTAAACGCTGCTTCCGACAAACAAAATCCTGTAATTAATAGCAGTAGAGAATGTTGCATATAAGGAACATCTTAATTTAGAAGTAGACCCAAATAAAATTCCAAGACTAGATGGCTGTGAATGTTATTGCCATTTCATAAAAATTGAAGAAAATTATTTTGATTTTTTCGACAGTGAAAGTACTAAAAAAGAAATAATTTAAAACAATCCTTTAATCGATGTCTGTATTTAGAAGAAAAAGGTTCATCTGAACATTTAATTGTCTGTTCTATTTGTGTTTCTTTAAAATGTGACTTTCCAAGCTATCAAACTAGCTATAATTTTATTCCTTATTATAATATTGCGCATTACAGTGTTACTCAGTTAGAATTCATAAAAAGAAATTGTTCTCCTAAAAAAAATGTTTCTTTTAAAGATTACATTGCTAAATTGAAGGAAGGATATATTATCTATGAAATGTATAATATAACAAAAAGATTTTATGCTATAAATGAAATTGAAAAGATTCCGAAAGATTTTAGTCAGCAGTTTAGAGTTGACAGATTATGTCATTTTGTACTTTTTACTGCTTTACAGCGTAAATTTGATTCCGCTGCACAGATTAATATAAATGAGTTTTTCCAAATTGTTCTATATTATATGGTTTAAGCTTTGGAAATGGAAAATGATTATTTTCAAACGTATTATGTTACCAGTGGGTTTCATGGATTGAAATCTTCGATTGTATCTTCCATGTCTATAATTCAAAAACGAAGAACATACCTAAAAAAGGGGGCAGACCTTTCACCAATGTTCTTATCCGATTTGAACTCATATACTGTTATTAGATGCAGCAAGATTTTCTTTAATAACAATTTTTTTAGTCATTCGTATAAAGAATACCTTGTTGTTGAGTTGAATCAAAAAGAGCGTCTAAAATCAATTTCTTCAATTTTAAAACATATGGGGAAGATTATTTTGACAATTTTAAATTGATTATTCATTTTGTGGGATTGACTTGATCAGGCCTGCGAACGGGAGATGCTTAGGAGGACGGGGCGAGGAGACTTGTCCCCCACCATGCGGCTCTCCTCCTTTCTCTTTACCTCTCTACTCGCTAATACGACAATCGCCTGTTGTGCTTTTTCGCCTTATACTTCTCGCATTTTCAGCAAATTTTTTTTATATCTTATATTTCCTGAAACTCCTATATATTTAATAATAGTAAATAGTAAGAAATATAAAAAACGTTGCTGAAAATGCGAGAAGTATAAGGCGAAAAAACACCACAGGCGATTGTCGTATTAGCAGGTAGAGTGGTAAAGAGAAAGGAGGAGAGCCCGCATGGTGGGGGACGTGTCTCTTCGCCTCGTCCTCCTGAGCTTCTCTCGTGTGCAGGCCTGTTATACATTATTTGGAAATATATCTATAAAAAAATTTAAGAATATTTAGAGTGAATTACAATATTCTTTAGGGTCATTAAAAAAGTGAAAATTTTGTATGGAAATCAGGGAAATATGAAATTAAATATTTGTAGTTACCCTGAATTGAAAATTCGTATTTTTTCTTTCTGCTATGTTATGTCAGTAAATTTTTTTTAAATAATTGAATTTCCGTGCAAAAAGTTATTATTATTGAAACGAGTAGAACAATTTTTAAAAATTGTATAAATAATATACATAATATTTAAATTTTTAATGATTTTTATCAATTATTTTTTAAAGTTAAATTTTCACGTTTAGGTCAATACTGTCCTCTCAATTGACCTAAATTTTGACAGTAGCAGAAATTCTTTGTCAATTTTTTATGTACAGGTCAGAACTGCCCTCAAAATTGTCCTAAATTTTGAGGGCAGCGGAAATTGTTTGTCGAATTTTGACGTTTAGTTCAAAACTGCCTTCAAAATTAACTTAAATTTTGTAGTATCATAACAGCCTGCAATTAAAAAAATGTCTTTGGCATAGGCTTTGACGTCCTTTTTGGCGCTATAGGTCAAAAAATAGGTCAAATTAGACATAGACGTTATTTATTCTCTTTTTGACCTATAGGTTAAAAAATAGGTCAAATCAGACATAGATTTTAACATAATGTGAGGCCGTTATTACCCTTTTTTGACCTATAGGATAAAAAATAGGTCAATTTTGACATAAGTTTTGACGGACCCTTTGGGATAGGGCGCCCTTATAGAATCTTGAAACAGCGGCAGCGATATCTTTTGTAATATGTCGACGTCCACATGAAAAGGAAAATTTTGAGTCATTTTGAGTCATCATACAACTTTTTTGGTAAAAAATTCGATGAGTTACAGAATTTTAAAGTTCATAGTGCCAAATACCACATTTCGAAAAAAACAGAATTAAAGGTTAATTAATTGCGATATCTCTGATTCTTTTAGGAAGTTATTCAGATAATAATTGTTTTCAGTCCAGGGCACCTTAAAGATGAAAAACCAATAGGTTTTAAAATTTTAAAATGACCCTCCACCTCTTTAACTTTGAAAATACATAAAACCGACAAAATGGGCTCTTTTCTAATAAAGGGCTTTTCTCACTGATAAAACATTTTATTACAAAGTTTATGATTAAAAACGATTTAATTGTGTCATTTGAAGATAAAGAATAGAAATTAAACTTATTTAAAATTTTTTAACAGCCTTTATTACGAATAATTTACCAAAATATCGAAATTTTCACTTCTACGACTACGTAATCAAAGACTCCAACATCAATATATCCGGTTCTTCTGGGAAGTTATTCAGATAATAATTGGTTTTAGTCCAAGGTACCTTAAAAATGAAAAACCAATAGGTTTTAAATTTTTTTGATTCTCCATTTAAAAAATACGGAATATTTTTGCAAAGGACCGACAAAATGGGCCCTTTTCTTTTTCTAAAGAACCAATGAAATCAAACACTTACATTAACGATAAATTAATGAAAACCGCATGATTTGACTTGTCAAAACATGTAGATTGATAATCAAAAAATAAAATAAATTAAGGTTTTTCTCACAAAATATTAAATTGGGATTAATTCGAAAACTAGAACCGACAAAATGGGCCCTTCTCATGTGGACGCGCACATATATGTATAGAGATATTATAAATAGAGTGGGGAAGGTCTGGCGGCAGTATGAGTGGGAATTACATTTTTAAAACCATTTTTTGAAAAAGATGTTAAATATAACGATACAATTAATACAATAAAACTATTATTGACCTTTAAATATTGTTAGTTTGTTATACTCTATTAAAAGCTGTATTATGAAATATTATGTCATTTGAAATGGGCTCTTTTTTTACAAGCAAGCTTCTTTAATTAATTTTCATAACTGTCAATCGAACCTTTTTTCTGTGAAACTCGACTTAAAAATTAAAATTCTAAGTTTAATTCAAAAAATTGTATAAAATAATTCTCAAAAATGAATTCTATGGATATTAAACATCATTTTTACAAATTATGAGATTTTTTTAAAAATTGGCCGCAACGGCTTCAGGTGAAATATAATGGACTGACCCTAATAACCAAAATTGACATTTTTATTATTATTTTCATAATATACACATGAAAATGAATAAGATATTTGGAATAAATAAACAGGCAATTTCGTTAAAATGGAGGGATAAACTTGTACATTTGAGATGGACTAATTAATGCTTTAATAAAAATTTAATTATGTCGAAAACTTATCCTAACATCTCAGCTTTCAATTAAAAGAGTACGCCCTAATATCACTTATACTTATTTTTCTATAACAATGTTTTTGAAGAAATTTAAGGTGAGAAAATTCGCCCCGGGACGAGGCGAAATACTATTCGGGGCGTATTGAATCAGCAATAAAATAATAATTTTGATTATGAAATATTATTTAATATTGACAATTTTGGTTTCTATTGTACATTTATAACAAAGAATATTGAAAATATAACATATTTAATTTAAACTTTAAACATTTTCATGCAATTTTCAAATTTTAAAAAGTTGTAGCGAAATGCAAAATCCATTTATTTAAAAAATCTATTCTCTAGTTATTTTTTTTTATAAAGGGTTATCATTGGTTTTCGTTTTATTAATATTTTAAATATAATAGATTCTTTTTAATATAATATGACAGCCAATAGGCCCCAATCAAAGTGATCTATTACGCTCCGGAGGTTTTTGTTGAAAATTTTGTTATTTTTTATCAGTATCGTAAGTATTACACAGGATAAAAGAAATGTTATTTTAACACTAAAAGTAGTGTTAAAACTACACGCAACATTTTTAACCGACGCTGTATGATTTTAACACTACTTTTAGTGTTAAAATAACAATAGAGACTTTTAAATTAACACTAGAGGGTGTTAAATTAATATAAATTTAAAATAGGGTTAAAATAACATCAAAATTGTGTTACAACAATATAATCTGAAAACTACACGCAACACATTTAACACATATTCTTTTCTGTGCAAACAAAAATTGTCAATTGTTCTTTAAAAACGAATGTTTTAAGCTCAAAACCTGATAAACAAAAATTTTTTATAAGTAATTTTTAAAAAGATATATAATAAAAAACAAAAACTTAAAAAATTTACTTTCAAGCGTCAAAATAACTTTTTTTACCATATTTTTAACAATAATAAATAGATAACAAATAACAATACTTTTATTATTTGGCCCGTCACCCCACTTCCATACATTTTAAGACGAGACAAATAAAAAAAGTAGTTTATTTGGCCCGTCAATGAAAATAGGTATATGATTTACTAATTAAAAATATTTATTAATTTTTCCTTTTTATTTGGAGGAGGAAGGAGTCATCCACCTTGGGTTAGAAATATGTTTTTTCATTAGTAAGTGATATTTCTTAAAACTCTAAGGTATACCTTTAATATTTTAGAGTTTAAAGAAATATCACTTACTGATAAAAAAACATATTTCTAACCCAAGGTGGATGACTCCTTCGTCCTCAAAATAAAAAAGAAAAATTAATAAATATTTTTAATTAGTAAATCATATACCTATTTTCACTGACGGGCCAAATAGACACTCCGATTTCAATACATAAAATATCAAAATATCTACTATAAAAAAGGCCTAGCTCCATCTCTCAAAAAAACTCCTCAACTTCAAAAATATAACAAATGGGAGGCTTTTGTCCAGTGGTGCATTTGACCAGTGGCGCATTTGGCAACTTACCTTATTCTAATATTCTGATATTATAAATTTTGTTATTTAGAAAAATGTAAAAAGTTATTTATATTGGTTTCTCTATAATATTTCATTTAAGTCATATCTTTCAAGAGCATGTCACAGGAAAAAAAAGGTTTGAAAGCGGAGCTGCTAAACGGAAAAAACAAACAGAATTCGAAGAGCAGAAGAAGAAACTGCCAAAATATATATAGAACCAATCTTTGAAGAAAAAAGGCGGCCGAAACGTAAAAGATATTTTGATGAATTAGCAGATGATCACCGCTTTTGCAACAACGAAGAAGCTTTTAAAATCAACGTGTTTTATCGTGTTTTGGACATAATTAATGCACAATTAGTTGATAGATTCAAAGGAATGAATGAAGTTGCTAATCTCTTTTCTATTCTCGAGCCAAAAAAATTTTAAAAACAAACCCAGGCTCATATCTTGGAAGTGTTAAATAAATTACAATCACGATATTCTACTGATTTAACAAAAGAATTCTCTTTGCAATTTATTAATGCTATTTCACTTTTGAAATATGATGGGATCAAGGAAAAATCAACAGTCATGGATATTTTCAATACTTTATTGATAGAATATAGTTTTATGGAATGCGAATTTTTAGAAGTGATATCAGCTTTGAGAATCTATTTGTCTCTTTCAGTAACAGTAGCTTCGTGCGAAAGAAATTTTAGCAAGTTAAATATTATAAAATATCATTTACGAAATAAAATTAGTCAAAATCGATTAAAAAATCTTTCACTATTAGCAATAGAAAGAGAGGAAGCAAAAAAATTATTTATCTGTTATAAAAAGGTCTAATTTATATTTTCAAAAAGTAGTTCATGTAATGAGATTTATTATTAAATTAACAATAATTATTTATTAAAAGTATTAAATAAACAATATTGGTTTTTTATTTTGTTACAATCATAAATTCGTATAGGTGTAAACACTTTGAGGCATACTGCAGAAAGCATAAAGCAGAAAATTATGAGTGCGAGAGATATGGTGATAAGCCTACATCTCTTGCATTTTTATTTTTCTGTTTGATGCTTGATTTTACGCATACATCTAATTTCATAGAATTCAGCCGCCACTAAGAGGGCTTTGAAGGAATTTCGCGGGGGGGCCTCGTCGGGTCTAGTTACGTCACTGATTATAAGTGTTCAGAAAAATCAAGGTCATGGTGGGAAACGAACTCTCGAATTCAGTAAGCAAAGTTATTATATACAATTTATTATCTGTAAGTAAAAAGCATAAAGTTCTGAAAACAAATTAAGATATACATTACCGAAATTCCATCTTTATCCTCAGCAGTTTTCAATATTCTCTTCCTTGTTTTTTCAAAATTTTCAAACTGGAAAATTCTCGCATAATCTTTAGGCAAGTTTTCTTTGACATCCCATGGTGTTGTTCTAAAAGATTCAAGACCACGATACTTTTGAAATCGAACTTTAGCAAGCGAATTTTGTGGTGTATCCATTTCGTCAGGAAATTCTTTATCTGCTTTCGCCTCTATGAATTAAAATATAACTTTTCACTATTTAAAAAAAAAGTTTTACCGTTATCATTAAAAAAAATTATTAAAAAAAATTTCTTAAAGAATGGAGTGAGAATTTTCTAGTTCACAAATTTAGATGTGGAATATCGCCTAGGTAGAGTATACGTGCAGCACCTCCGCATACGCGTATAACCACACGGCTCGCCTACGAGCGTCACGGGGAGAGATTCACGCTCTCCAGCGCCGATGGCCATCATGTGACCATCTACTGAGCCCGCAAAGTTGAGTAAGAACGTTTACGGCCCTTCGGTTTAGGGCGGGACCTTTCCAATCCCTGGTCACTCTGCAGGTAACCGCCCGTGCTACCATTTGTACTCCGGTACAAGTACCCATTAAGAGTCTTACCACCCTTGCTTCGGCAAGTTAGGTTCGACGGTCTATATTAGACCTGCCGGGCCGCCACGGCACTGCCCATCATCATCGTAAGCCAATACTCTATAAGGTAGTCTGGGACGAACCGAGTACTACCCGCAAGCATGGCACCACTCCGAGTCTCTTTTAGTTGCCTTTTACGACATGCAGCCGATCGCAGGGGGCCTATTCTGCGCCCGGGACCCCCACGGGAGTAGATGTGGAATATGTGTATATAAAGTTTTTTTAGATACTCGGAAAGTTTGGTGCGAGAAAAAATATTCTCCTGTCATAGTTGACAACACCATAAGCACGCTGTCCTAAGCTATTTTCGGCGTTCATACGGTGTTAATATCGAGTTAACGAAAGACCAATCATCAATAATATTTATTAACATTCTGTTGAAACTATCTAATCGGGATTAACTCGATGTTAACACCAGGTGAACGCCGAAAACAGCCCTAAAATTCGCCATTCGGTGTTATAGTAGCCACGTGAATTGGTTAACGGGTGACATATCCGAAAGGAAAACATAAAACAGAATTTTGTGTCGAGATTTACCAAAAATTCTAAAATTTTATAAAGCTAACTAATGGTAAATTGTTTGTCATGATTGTTGAAAAACTTTTATTGCCCACAAACATGTGATCACTTTTTAAAGAAAAACTTTAATTTTAAAAAATTCATATTAAAAATTCTAATTCTTGAATTAAAGGTTTTCCTTTCATTTTAAATCATGGGAGAGGCGGTGTTGTGAAACAAGTGTCAGAAACATGTAGATGACTGCTCAATATATAAAAATTGTAATAACTAATATAGTAAATGTAAAGTAAATAATTACCTTTAATTTTCTGAAGTTCTTTCTTTTCTTCTAAAAAGTCTATTTCTTCATCGTATCGTTCATCATTAAAATGAACATTTAGTGTCACTGATTCCAACTCTTCAGATTTCTGAAACGTTATCCTGCTCGGAAGCATGGTCTTCCTCGACTAACATTTCATCTTCTACATCAGATAAATCATCAACGTTTTCTAAATAAAAAATTTATATAAAAATACTGTAGTAGTAATAAAAACATTTAATTCAAACAAAATATTTTTAAAAATCTAACCAGCATCTTCATCGGGAATCCAAGCTGCTTGATAGACAGATGTTCCTTTCGGTACAACTTTATATAATTTGCTCTTTTGAGCATCTTCCGCTTCTTTCAATTCGTCTTCTGTTGGCCAAGTTTGTTCTGCATCCATTGGATCTATGACATTTTCCGCTTGAAGACATTCCTAGAAGGATAATTTTAAATGGAAAATTTTGAAAGTAGACAGACTAAAATACAACAAAAAGCAATATTGTATATCATAGGTTAATAAAAAATAAACATTGGTTTGCGAAAAAATGAGTAAAAATTAGAAAAAACATACGTTGATAGGTTTTTGATTTTTTGTTTCTGGAAAAATGATCTTTGTTGTTTTAGGTATATTATTAATTTACAAAATTATGATTTTTCTTACAAAAAACACATCAAAGTTGAACCATAAAGATGCATGAAAAATGTTAAGTTGTTGAAAAAATAAAATATTTATTATGTGCATGAATAGTCAAAGAATTATTAATTAATTAACTAATTTTAGTTAATTAACTGGTTGGGTACTAATTCTCTCAAATTTTTTTTCCCCCAAAATTTTTTTCTCCCAAAAAACAAAAGATAACCATACTATTTGTCAGAGATATGAATGTAATGAAAAATATAAATGTAGGTTACGCGTATTGCGAGTAGATGTCGCCAGAATAGTAAATTTAATTTTGGAAAGTTACCACAAACGAAAAGTCTCTAGACGAAAATGTTGTTTTTGTATTTTCAGTCATTCTGAATGTTTACAAATTTGATTTGCTTTCCGGAAGAGGTTTCCGGATATTAATTTTTTTACGCAAATTTTTTTTTACTTTTCGGAAATCTTTCCGAAATTAAATTTTTTACAGAAATCACTTTGGAAAGTTTCTGTAAATTTTTTTAACGGAAATCACTTTGAAATCATTTCGGAAACTTTCTAGAAATCTTCTAGAAAATTTTTATTTAGCGGAAATCACTTTTGAAACTTTCCGGAAAATTTTCAGAAATTGATTTTTTATGGATATCATCTGGAAATCTTCCAGAAATTGTTTTTTTGCGGAAATCATCTGAAAATTTCCTGAAAATTAATATTTTTTTACTGAAATTACTGAATCTTTTTGCAATTTTTTTGGAAATTAATTTTTTTTACGGAAATCTTTCGGAAATTATTCGAAAATCTCTCTATATTTGAATTAGTAAAAATGTTTACTAATTCAAATTGGTGACTGACTTTTTGCTTTTGAATTAGTAAACTCCACTAATAAATAGTAATTTCTACTAATTTATTAGTGAAATTTACTAATTCAAAAGCAAAAAGTCAGTCACTAATTCCAATTAGTAAACATTTTTACTAATTCAAATTTAGAGAATTGAAAAAATTGATTCTTTTTATGGAAATCACTTTTTAAACTTTCCGTAAATTTTTCGAAAATTAATTTTTTTAACGGAAATCTTCCGAATTTTTTTTTACGCAAATCTTTCAGAGATATTCCACAATTTTTTTTTAACGGAAATCACTTTAAAAACTTTCCGGAAATCTTTCCGAAATAATTTTTTACAGAAATCACTAAGAGAAACTTTCTGGAATTTTTTTTAAACAGAAATCACTTTGGAATCATTCCGTAAATTTTTTGGAAATTGATTTTTTTACGGAAATCATCTGGAAATCTTCCAGAAATTGATGTTTTTCACGGAAAACTTTCGGAAATTATTCCGAAATCATCCGGAAATCGATTTTTTATGTAAATTACTTCATAAACTTACCGGATATCATTCGAAAATTTTTTTTTTAGCAATAATAACTTTTGAAACTTTCCGGAAATTTTTTTTAACGGAAATCACTTTGGAAACTTTCCGGAAATCTTTCGAAAATTAAATTTTTACGGAAATTACTTCGAAAACTTTCTGGAAATCTTCCAGAAAATTTTTTTTAGCGAAAATTACTTTGGAATCATTCCGTAAATTTTTTGGAAATTGATTTTTTTACGGAAATCATCTGGAAATCTTCCAGAAATTGATGTTTTACGTAAATCATATCGAAATCTTCCAGAAATAGATTTTTTCACGGAAATCTTTATTCAATTATTTCTTCAATTTTTAGGAAAGCGATTTTCGTTTTCCATTATGGCGAAAAAAAATAATTGTCTTTTGGGAAATATAAAATAAATAAAATTTTATTTTCTGCAGTATTGCAAGTAAAATTAAAGTATGGAGGCACAAAAAATTAGTTTTTTTTAATTTTATAGAGACCTAAAGTATTATTTTCCATTTTGCAGAGTTCTAACAAAGTATGGAATGAGAATAAAAACATTTTTGGAATTATAACAGCCGATAATAAAAATGTCCAATAAATCATATTAAATCTGTGAGAGAAATGAATATTTCTAATATTGAAGAATGTAGGCTTGCAGTATCGTATTTTTTACATTACATGTACGTAATATCTATAATTTATTAAATTTAATTGTAATTCACCCTAATTACAATTAAATTTAATAAATATTTAATTTTCAGAAAATATGTTTACAAGCACGGTTCAGTCGACAATCCGGATATAAATCCAATTGTGGATTTAAGTGAAGTGATCACAGGAAACATACGGATCAATTTTCATGCAATCAATTATGTAAGCGAATCTGATGATAATGATGATGATCATCAGGCATTATTAGATTTCGATATCAATACATTATCGCCATCAGAAATGTACAAGGGTAAGTTGTTACGAGACACTCGAATTGGAAACTGTTTCTCCTGACAGTGTTTTGAATAATAATTATTCTCTCCTACAGATGATGATGATCATGATGATGATGATGATCATGATGATGATGATGATGATGATGATGATGATGATGATGATGATGATCATGATGATGATCATGTTGATGATCATGTTGATGACGATGACGATAATGATGATGATGATGATGATGATGATGATGATGATGATGATCATCGCACCATCGACAACCCTGACGACGGCGGCGATGACAACTCTGACGACAGCGTCGACGACAGCAACCCTGACGACCACGGCGATGACGATGCAAACACAATGTCATTACGACAACAAAATGAAATTATTCAGGATGCCAAAGAGAGCGCAGTAATTGCTGGGAAAGCAGCGGGCAAGGTGGCAGGTGTTACAGCAGGACGGATTGTAGGCGAAGAAAGTAAGATTTATTTTTTTAAATTTAAAATAATAAAACTTCCATTATAAATGTGACGCGATCTGAAGAAAGGGACCTTAGAAGCAAAAAATTTTAGGTTATGTTTGCAATTTTTTAAATGAAAATACAAGAAAAGAATCAACTGTCAATTGTAATTATTAATCTTAAACCTTTCATTACAACTAAAATATTCAATAAACACTGATTTTGATTTGCAAAAAGTAAAAAGAAACTTTTAATCAACAAAAAAGTTACACTAACATAACCTTAAAGTGATTTGCTTCTAAGGTCCCTTTCTTCAGATCGCGTCACAAATGATTCAAATGAGTACTACCCAAGTATTCATAAGAATGATTAAAAATAGAAATTTTTATTTTATTTTCCAGGAGAAACCACAGGCCTACCATACGAAAAAAGGAAGGCACTTACGGCAGCAATTGGAGCTACTCAAGGATTAGACGCTGGTTTAAATGCTGGGCGAGCAGAAGGATCTGCAGCTGCAGTTGCAACTGCCGTTAACAAAATGCAACAACTGTCTGTACCAATCGAAAAAATGACTGAAGCCGTAGCTCTATCGGCGAGCATTGGCTCCGAAATTGGGGGACAAGTTGGGGCGCTGGCTGGTGCAGCTGCCGGGGCAAAAGCATCAATACTGGACAATATATCTATTCTGGATGCAATAGAAGGTAACATAAATATATTTCAGCCACTAAAAGTAGTAACATTTTCCATCTGTGGTGTATATATGAATACATCACCCAAAGTATTCATATATAAACCACCAATAGAAACAGGTTCTACTCTCAGTGAATCTCCTAATAATTTAGTTTCATTATTGCAGCTGGTCCATCGAATGTTACTCGACCTGTAAATACGAATCCTGATATGGATGAATATCCAGAAAAGAAGCGCCAGAAACGTTGCATCGGCGACGCATCGTTGTCTACGTCAAATTCAAAAAAGCAATCAAAATTCGACATGCTACAAGAAAAAATACTTGCGTGGTATAACTATGGTAATAAAAAAAGATTGCCAGTTTATATTAAAAAAAGACCTCGAAATTCAAAAGACAAATTCACTGTCGACTTTTTCGAAGACGGCAAAATGTATAAAAATTCAAAGGTTCATTTCAAAAATTTGATGGCGTGGGAAAAAATTACTGTTGAGGAAGTTGTAAATGACGCAGAAGAAGAGTCAGCGAAACTTTTCGAAACAACTGTGCGGACATTGAAAAATGCCGCTACTTTCTTAGAAAAACAAAGAATTCGAAACCATCAATATTACCAAATAAAATTTTTGTTCACTGGTAAATATAAGAAAGTGTAAATTCAAAAAAGTACTCGATCACTGTAAATATATTTAAATAGACTCTTCCGACATAATATTAAATGAATAAATAAAAAAAATACCAGAGAGATGCACTGAGAGTATACCATTTGTCTAGTCAGAGTGCATCACTCTTGAAAATGAAAGAAAAAAAAATTACAAGAGAGATGCACTCTGACTAGCCAAATGGTATACTCTGAGTGCATCTCTCTTGTATTTTTTTTCATTCATTTTCAAGAGAGATGCACTCTGACTAGCAAAATGGTTTACTCTCAGTGCATGTCTCTTGTATTTTTTTATTTATTTATTTCCATTGTTATAAACAAATTCTCAGACATCTCATGGGGTCTATAGTAGAGAGGAAGCATCTACCTTTAATTTAAGACATTGCGCGACCAAATCGGTTGACTAAAAAAAAAATAGTATTCCAATTAAGTCCAAGTATATGCCTTACTGTACTTTTATATTTTAGTAAGGCATATACTTGGCTTATTTGGAATACTACTTTTTTTCTAGTCAACCGATTTGGTCCCACAAAGTCTTAAATTAAAGGTAGAGGCTTCCTCTCTACTATAGACCCCATGAGATGTCTGAGAATTTGTTTATAACAATGGAAATGAATAAATAAAAAAATACCAGAGAGATGCACTGAGAGTATACCATTTGGCTAGTCAGAGTGCATCACTCTTGTATTTTTTTTCATTCATTTTCAAGAGAGATGCACTATGACTAGACAAATGGTATACTCTCAGTGCATCTCTCTTGTATTTTTCTATTTATTTATTTCCATTGTTATAAACAATTTCTCAGACATTCATTCATTCATTCTAAGACATTGTTGTTTTTTTCTAAGTTGTTCTTTAATTTAAGACATTGCGCGACCAAATATAAGAATGTGTAAATTCAAAAAAGTACTCGATCACTGTAAATATATGTAAATAGACTCATCCGACATAATATTAAATGAATAAATAAAAAAATATTTAAGAGAATGAACACTAACAAATTCATAGAAGTCCTTTCTGAAATAAAAAACAAACACTTAAAATATTCTATGAGTTCAGTCGGAATGCATCTCTTGAAAATAAATAAATAAAAAATACAAGAGAGATGCACTCAGAGTATACCATTTGTACAATTTGAGTTTATTCCAGAGAGAGAGACATCTGTTAATAACAAGCGAAATAAGATATATAAATGTTAACTTTAAGAATCAGCAGTGGGTAATAAAGAGAGATGCACTGAGAGTAAACCATTTGGCTAGTCAGAGTGCATCTCTCTTGAAAATGAATGAAAAAAATACAAGAGAGATGAACTGAGAGTATACCTTTTGGCCAGTAAGAGTGCATCTCTCTTGTATTTTTTTTCATTCATTTTCAAGAGAGATGCACTATGACTAGACAAATGGTATACTCTCAGTGCATCTCTCTTGTATTTTTTATTTATTTACTTCCATTGTTATAAACAAATTCTAAGACATTCATTCATTCATTCTAAGACATTGTTGTTTTTTTCTAAGTTGTTCTTTAATTTAAGACATTGCGCGACTAAATCGGTCCACTAGAAAAAAAGTTGTATTCTAAATATGCCAAGTATATAGATATCTACATTACCAACTGCTGCTTGTTATTAACATATGCACTCCGAGTAACTAAAGTAATATTCGCAGCGCATCGTATTATTATAGAGGGTGCAA